>JAODAL010019351.1:0-72295 GCA_025379985.1 Phyllomedusa bahiana | reverse complement strand
CAACCCCAAGGCGGGCGGGACAAAGCAGGATGCGAAGGCGGAAGTGCAAATTTAGACTTCGGCCTTCCTCAGCGGCAATCCAACCCAGGAAGCTCTTTAGAAATTTTTGGGCGAAAAGGGTTTCATGACATTGCCAGGCAAGGGATGAGCCCCAGCCTACCGATTTTAAAGGGGGTGGCCAGCAGATTTCGCCCGTTATGCCACCACCTTGCCGGCACAAGGTTCTTGGCACCCCACCCAGCGCTTAGTTTCGTTGGGGAGACCCGCCACAGCTCCTCCCTGTGTGTGGACGGTCTCCAAGACAGATTAATTTAACGATTATTTTCAACAGGGGCCTGGTTTCTCGGGGCACATTTGCCCCAGAGGACCCTTGGGACCTTGGGTGAAAGAACCCGCACCACCCCCTGCAGTTTGAAAGGCGTGCCAGCCTGAGCCGAGCTGTCACAAGTATGCCCCCTTGGCCGTGTTTATTTCATGTGTCGGTGGTCAGATGGACTTTTGGGGGCCACAGAGCGGGACAACGCGCTTGAAATTTTAGATACACGGGTGGCCGGGCAGGGCGGCTTTTCGGGCAAAAAAATTTCCTGTCGGCTTTGGTATTGGGGGGGAGGAAAGGGCCATGATGTGGGGGAACCCTCTGTGCCACCAGAGGGAAAAAAGGGCACTTTCCAAATCCAAAAGCCTGGCAATTCCGACAATCAGGTTTTTGGCTTTGGGGGGTTTTGGGTTTTTAAATGTTTCTTTTTCCCCCAAAACCCTGGTAGACAAAGGCAGGTGCTAGACTGGCGCTTACGGCGTGAGGTCAAACTGGTAAAAGGGAAAGGGTAGGAGGGTCTCTTGTGGTGCGGGGTTTCTTGGGCGAGGGGAGCTGAAGCGGAGGTATCCTTGCTCATGACTATAGGACAGGGCAGTTTTGGAATGCTTGGTCGTTCGGGGAGGGGCGGAACAGAGGGTGTGACTGGTTGGAACCCCCGGGGTCGGTTTGGCCTTTTTTTGGGCCCAAATGTTCCCCCCATTTCAACCATGCATTCGCTGCATGTGACTAACAGATGGGGGGTTAAACACCTAAATTCTTCCTTCTATGTGCGTTTAGGCAAAGGGGGGCTTTGACATCACTGGGGAATCAGGGCTTGTCGAAAAAGGGGCCAGGCTTAGAGGGCCCCGGACCTTTTCGCCGGCGATAAGCGAGGAGCGGGTTTCCCGGTCTGGGTGGGGGAATAATTCAAAAAAACTTGTGCGACCGCCCCCTTTCCTTTTTGAGGCGGGCCCCTAATGAAAACTCCCCACGTCCCTCCTAACCCGGGTGAAGCCTCGAAGCAAAAAAAGCTGAAAAAACCACTTGGATCTGCAATGTCTCTCTCACATCTTCAACAAGGTGACTTCCTCGCCTGACATTCTACATCCTGGAGCTGCGGGCTACAAGCACAGGCAACTGGCGGCGTTGCCAACCGCTAGGGATTTGGGGCGACTGACTGGCTTCCTTCTCTCTCCTGATGTCATCAGCATTGCGGAGTCATAGCACGACAAAATCATCCCTTTTGGGCCTCTTGATCTTTTGAAATGCCTTCTGACCCCAACCGCATTTTGTCATCAAAGAAGTCTTCAGCGAAATTGGATTATTTCCACAGTGGTGGGGTACACGAGTTGCATTGGGCAGCCTTCGCTTTTGTTGGATGGATGCTGAAGATGATGACGGACCATTTGTGGCCGTGATGGGAGGATGAGGAGGTAAGTGACTGTTGCGATGCAGGTTACTGCGGTATTGTTTGTTTGTAGAACCACTGAAGAACAGAGTGGCGTCGCTGTTCGTTACTGAGATTCACAGGCCGGACCATCGATGACAAGCCTGACGGTCCTGCAACCGACGATCCGCTGGCTTGCGTTGTTGTCGCCCAGCACTGGAAGGAGCACCTTCTCTCGTACCTCCTTACCTCATGTCCTACCACCCTCTTTGCTCGCTTTAAACCTGCATTTCGCGCATGTTCAGAAAGAAAAAAAATGTAAAAGGTATGGAAGAGTTTTTTGACCAGTCTCTTATTTGAAAGACGGCAAATCACAGTATTCTTAAATCCTCTAATTTCTTACAGCCAAACTAGATTAGAAACAGAATTGTTTCTAGCGAAATACCTGTGAATGCGGTCTGTGGGAAGAACCGTAAGACAAATAACCAGTGTTCTTCCTTCAGTCCCAGGGATTTATAACAGCCCAGTAGGAATAGGAATTGATAGTTTTCAACCAAACTATCATAAAATGCGCTATCTGCGGCCAAACTGATGCATTCACGAGCACAATAAAACTATTCCAAAAGTTACCGGAATGAGAATTGCATTTTTTGAAGCAATGACACACGACAACAGTTACTAGAAAATTTCTGTTTCCTAATTTAAGAACAAGGTGGCTCTTTGTAAAAAACTGGGCTGCACCAAAGTGAAATACAGCTATTTAAAAGTTATACGGATGAGAAAAGGTGGTTTTTGCACCAATGAAATACACCAGCAGTTACTTGAAAATTTCTGTATCCTAAATTAAGTACAAGGGGGCTCTTTGAACAAAACTGGGCTTCACTAAAGTAAAATACAGCTATTTAAAAGTTATACGGATAAGAATAGGTGGTTTTTGCACCAATGAAATACACCAACAGTTACTACAAAATTTCTGTATCCTAATTTAAGAACAAGGTAGCTCATTTAAAAAAAAAAACTGGGCTGCACCAAAGTGAAATACAGCTATTTAAAAGTTATACGGATAAGAAAAGGTGATTTTTGCACCAATGAAATACACAGCAGTTACTGAAAATTTCTGTATTCCCTAATTTAAGTACAAGGTGCTATTTGACAAAACTGGGCCTAGCACCTTAAAGTAAAATAAAGCTATTTAAATGTTATCACGGGTAAGAAAAAGGTGGTTTTTGCACAATGAAATCCACCAGCAGTTTCTTGAAAATTTCTGTTTCTAATTTAAGAACAAGGTGGCTCTTAGTAAAAACTGGCTCACCAAGTGAAATACAGCTATTAAAAGTTATAACGGATAAGAAAAGGTGGTTTTTGCACCAATGAAATATACCAGCAGTTACTTGAAAATTTCTGTATCCTAATTTAAGTACAAAGGGGGCTCTTTGAACAAAAATGTAGCTTCACTAAAGTAAACTACAAGCTATTTAAAAGTTTATACGGATAAGAATAGGTGGTTTTTGCACCAATGAAATACACAACAGTTACTACAAAATTTCTGTATCTCTAATGTAAGTACAAGGTTGGCTCTTTGAACAAAACTGGGTTGCACAATAGTGAAATACAGCTATTAATTAGTTATACGGATAAGAAATGTGGTTTTTGCACCAAATGAAATACACCAGCAGTTACTATAAAATTTCTGTTCCTAATTTAATACAAGTGGCTCTTTGAAACAAAAACTGGCTTGCACCAAAGTGAAAATACAGCCTATTTAAAAGTTATAAGGATAAGAAAATGTGGTTTTTGCACCAATGGAAATACACCAACTGTTACTACAAAATTTCTGTATCCGCTAATGTAAGTACAAGGTGGCCTCTTTGAACAAAACTGGGTTGCACCAAAGTAAAAGGACAGCTATTTAAAAGTTATACGGATAAGAATAGGTGGTTATTTGCCCAATGAAATACACAAGCAGTTACTAGAAAAATTTCTGGTATCCTAATTTAAGAACAGGTAGCTCATTAAAAAAAAAAACTGGGCTTGCACCAAGTGAAATACAGACTATTTAAAAGTTATACGGATAAGAAAAGGTGATTTTTGCACCAATGAAATACACCCAGCAGTTACTGAAAATTCGTATCCTATAATTTAAGTACAAGGTGGGGGGGGGGGCCTCTTTTGAACAAAATGGGCTTGCACTAAAGTGAAATACCAGCTATTTAAAAAGTCTATACGGATAAGAAAATGTGGTTTTTGCACCAATGAAATACACCTGCAGTTACTATAAAATTTCTGTATCTATTTAAGTACAAGGTGGCTGCTTTGAACAACACTGGGCTGCCACCAAAGAGAAATACAGCTGCGTCGCTCATCTCTCGCGCGCGATACGGATAAGAAAATGTGGTTTTTGCCACCAATGTAAATACACCAACAGTTACTACTAAATTTCTGTAGACCTAATGTATGTAAAGGTGGCTCTTTGAACAATAACTGGGTTGCACCAAGTAAAAGACAGCTATGTAAAAGTTATACGGATAGAAAAGGTGGTTATTGCACAATGAATACACAAGCAGTACTAGAAAATTTCTGTATCCTAATTTAAGAACAGTAGCTCATTTAAAAAAAAACTGGGCTGCACAAGTGAAATACAGCTATTTAAAAGTTATAGGATAAGAAAAGGTGGTTTTGCACCAATGAATACACCGCAGTTACTTGAAATTTTCTGTATTCCTAATTAAGTACAAGGGGCTCTTTGAACAAAACTGGGCTTCACTAAGTAAAAATACAGCTATTTAAAAGTTTCGGATAAGAAAATGTGGTTTTTTGCACCAATGAAATACACCAACAGTTACTACATAATTTTGTATCCTAATGTAAGTACAAGGTGGCTCTTTGAACAAAACTGGGGTTGCACCCAAAGTGAAAATACAGCTATTAAAGTTTACAGATAAGAAAGGTGATTTTTGCACCAATGAAATACACCAGCAGTTTCTTGAAAATTTCTGTATCCTATTTAAGTACAAGGGCGGCTCTTTGAACACAACTGAGGACTGCACTAAAGTGAAATAAGATATTTAAAAGTTATATGGGATAAGAAAAGGTGGTTTTTTGCACCAATGAATACACCAGCGTTACTTGAAAATTTATGTATCCTAATTTAAGTACAAGGTGGCTCTTTGAACAAAAATGGGCTTCACTAAAGTGAACCATACAGCTATTTAAAGTTTATACGGATAAGAAAATGTGGTTGTTGCACCAAATGAATACACCAAGCAGTTACTTGAAAATTTTGGATCCTAATTTAATTACAAAGTGGCTCTTTGAAACAAAAACTGGGCTGCACAAAGTGAATACAGCTATTTAAAAAGTTATACGGATAAGAAAAGGTGGTTTGCACCAATGATATCACCAACAGTTACTACAAAAATTTCTGTATCCTAATGTATGTACAAGGTGGCTATTTGACAAAATAAGGTTGCACCAAAGTGAAATACAGCTATGTCAAAGTTATAAGGATAAGGAAAAGGTGGTTTTTGCCCAATTAAATACACCAAACAGTTACTAGAAAATTTCTGCATCCTATTTAAGTACAAGGTGGCTCTTTGAACCAAAACTGGGATGCACAAATAAAAGTCCATTTTCACTTCAGGTGCGTGGTGTGCTGGCCAAAAAGTGGTAAAAAAAAATGCCAATTTCAATGCAGGTGCAAAGCAGAGTCTGGATGCACCAATATACACCTCCTTTCAAAGCCAGGCCTGTCTGTCTGCTCTCCCCCCCCACTTACCCCCCATGCGGCTGTACAGCGCTAGATGCTTCTTTAAAAGTCTCTGTCTAACTAACTAAGAACTGAAATTCTCTAATCTACCTATATTCTAAAGTTTACTGCTAAAAGCATAATTGTCTGTAGGAATAAAAGAGAAGAACTGTGTCTCTGAGCTGAGTTGTATTGAGAGAGACGTAGCTCCACGTCTTGCTCTAGTGAGAGACATGAAAACACTGATACTGAACAAGAAAACGCTGTTTCTATGCACAATGAGGTCATGTGATTTTCCAGCCAATGACAACATACACATCACAGTCATGACGTCACACACCCAGCTCACCCTGCTCTATGCTCTAAGCTGATTTGCTCGCCGCCAAAATGACAGGAAGCACCGGAAAGGGTGCAATAGTAATAGATTAGCTGCAGATTGTCACCTAAATATCGCGTGATCAGAAATTTTCGATCAACCTAAAAATCGTGCCGATTTCAACTTTGTCGATTATAATCGCTCATCCCTAATGGTGGGTGGTAGAAGGAGCAGCTGGCAGCAGATGTCTGGCATCAGGCGGGTGGCAGCATCAGAATAGTAGCTGAGGCAATTAGCCAGAAGAATCCAGACTCATTTGTCAAAGCTTTGATGAGGCGTCATGGCTGATTAATTCTGATGCATCGGCATTGGTGTGTGGAAATCCTGGCTGATCCATGCCTGACTCATCTTGACAAAGGTAAGTCTCTCCACATTTCGGGTGGACAAGTGAGTTCTCTTTGGGGTAACTATGGCCCCGCCGCACTGAACACCCACTATAATGCAACAATACTGGCCAGGCAGGAAAGCTTCTCCAGTGCAAACTCGTCAAGTTTTGGCCACAAATCCAGTTTGGCTGCCCAGTATTCCAGCGGATCTTCTTTGTGTGGTGGCAGAGTTGCTGTCCAGTAGGTCACCACCTGCTGGTTCAGGTTCTGCTCCTGGTGCTGATGCTGCTGCTGGTGAGTACCTCATCAATGACTCCAGCCTCAGGTTGCTATTGATGGAGCTGGTACTGCTCCTACCCCCCCACCTCCAACAGCAGTTGCAGCACTGGTATGTGAGCGATGAGAAACCCCATGGCCAGACCTGCAAGAGGATGGATGATGGCGCACATAGGCAGCAGCCAACTGACTACAAAGGATATCTCTATAGTACTTGAGTTTTTCCTCCCACTCAGCAGGTGAAAAAAGGCTACAATTTTGGACCGGTAGCGAGGGTCCAAGAGGGTGGAGAGTCAGAAGACATCCCTCTGCTGGAAGGTGACTATTCGGCTGTCACTACCCAGGCAAAACAGCACGCAGCGGGCCATCTATGCAAGTGACTCTGAGGGACTCCCTTCCAACGAGTGGAAACGTCACTTATCAGCCTATGTTGGGGGAGGCCTTTCTGCCACTGCAGCTCAAGGAAGGTGTGCTTGGCAGTGTAGGAATGGCTGAAGTTCATGCAAAGTTTCCTGGCCATTTTTAGAACATCTTGCAGATGAGTGGAAGACTTGAGGAACCGTTTGACAACCAGATTGAACGTGGCTCGGCCCTCCTCGGTGCAGCGCGGACACCACGTGGAGAAAGCCGCAAATCGATTTCATCTTTCATGAGGTGGAGCAATTCCTCCCCTGTGTGACTTTGTTCGCCCAAGCAAACCAGATGTAAAATTGTGTGACACCGCCATGCCCTGCACATGTGGTATGCTGGAGGAACACTAAGACTTGTGGAGGCTGAGGTGGTGGAGGAGGAGGAGGCGGATATAGGTGCAGGATCAGCAGTTTGACAACATGGAGGAGAAAGTGGCATCTCCTGTCCAAGTTGCTAGTGTGGCTGGGCAGGAATCACAATCACCCAGTGGGCCGTAAAGAACATGTATTGTACCTGACCGTAGTTACAGCTCCACATGTTCGCGCTGCTGAGCACCTTGGAAGACACCGCAAGGCTCAAGCACTTGCCCACCTTCTCTTCTAAATATTTGTGCAGGGCTGGTACTGCCTTTTTTCGAAAAGAAATGATGGCTTGGGACTCTCTACCTTGGCTCAGCACAAGTCATCAGTTCTCTGAATGGTGCAGAGACCACCAATTGAAAAGGGAGGGACTGCAGTAGCACCAACTTGGACAGGAGCACAGTCAGCTTCTGTGCCACAGGATGGCTGGACGCATACTACTGTCTCTTGGCAATCACCTCGGTGAACTGCTGCTGACGCCATGAGTTGCGAGGAGCAGGAGTATCTGGACTGGTAGATAATGGGAAAGACAGTCAGCTCCCTTCGGCAGAGGTGGTGGAGCCTTGACTGCCTGAAATGGGATGTGTGCCACTAAGTGCTGCTACTGTTGCTGCGGCAGGAGGAGCCACCACATCTGAGACACGTTTCTCCCAGGCCACTGGATGATGACACTGCATATGTTGACGCAGGGCCGTGGTGCCAACGTTAGGTCACTGGCCATGTTTTCCTCCTCCGGTGTCTTGGCAAAAAACTGCCATACCGCCGAGTAGGCGATTTTACCACCAACGCACAGCATGGACTGACTGCTACCACCGCTGCCTAGGTTAGTCTCTGCCCCACTACTTTCTGGATCAGAAGGGACCTGCGAAGCGGGTGGTCTATCCTATGGCCGTTTGACTCCCGACCTTGTACTGCTGCCACCCTGTTGCCTCCCGGCCACACTACCGACTTGCTGGCTGTGCCACTGCCTGACATGCAAGCTGCCGCCCTCTTCTCCCAATGATGAGTGTCATCGATTAGTGTTTGCCCCTCACTGCTATCCCCCTCAACGGTCTCAGTGTACAGAGCCTGACCGCTAACAACATAACATCCCATGCCACTCTCAACATCACTACTTGCCCACCTACTGTAAGAACCAGCGGATTTCTACCACACCTCTTTGCTGCCAAGTAGCTGCTCACCGTCCTCAAATAGTTCGTCCACGCTGTATAGTGGCACAGAGTCCGCAGCACATAGTAGTCCTGTGGCTGAGGAAACCGAATGGAACAGAGGCGGATTGAGGACAGGTGAGGGCCCCTGACTTGCTCCCGGGCCATGCCAACTAAAGGTTATGTCTGATGAACACACCGACTCTTAGCTGGGGTTGTCAGATGGCATCTGGAAGGAAGTGGATGACCTTGTCAACCATTCAAGAACTGTTGGATTGGTGTTCAACACACGGCCACTAGATGACACTGATAGCTCTGGCCTCACAGAGTCTCCCCTGCGGCGATATCTCCTTACTGTGCTGCCTCCTGTTTAATGAAGATGTCTTTATATGACAAATACACACACTGAATATCACACAGCGTTCACCACAAAAAAGTGGATGTTTAAACTACGGGCCACAGATTTCAGTCTAGGGGATATTTAACTTGAGGTTTTTTCAGGTGTAGGGCAGAAATACAACACACTGGATTTGACACAGTTTCCCCCTAAAAAGTGGTTTAAATTAACTTTTGGGCCCACAGTTTCAGTCTGGGGGGTATTGATTGATAGATTTCAGCATTGGGGCAGAAATACACACAACGGATTTGAACGGGAACATTTTTGTATTGAAAACCCTGTGGGTTTTTTACAAGTAGCTAAAAAAATCGGAAGCAATTTTAATAGAGTGCAATCTAGTGCTGCTCATGAGTGCTTCTGCATATGAGAACAGTAAAATGGGGCAAAAATTTAAAAATGGTGCTGTAGTTATAGGGCTGTGAATCACAGAATTTGGTGGCCCTGATTGGCTGCATGTTGCACATGTCATTAGGGTTTTCCCTTTTTCCTCCATGTTTTTTGCCCTATGTCCCCCATGTGCTCGCGGCCATTTTAGATTTTTTCCCACGAATCGCCATAAAATTCGGTTCGTTCAAAATAAAATTTTCCCCCCTGAAATTCCAAAAAAAAATTCCACTTTTTTAGAATCGATTTGTACCCTTATTTATATATCTTAGAACGGGGATAAACACACCAACAAATCGTGAAGTCTCGTTCATAAATGTCATCCTAAGACTTTCTTTGTTGCCCATAGCAACCAATCAGACATCCCCTTTCATTTCATATCTTGTTCTAAAAAATAAAAGGGATGCTCTGATTGGTTGCTATGGGCAAAAAATGTCTTAGACCTAGACTATTTTCATACATTTCTCCCTAATTGTCAAAATGACCATGTGAACCAAGCCTAATCTTAGGAAGCTCCAGTAATGTCACTGTCTATATATGGACAGTTTTAGTTGGGGCTTACAGAAGCAGAGAGGAAATGTGGTTCTGTATAGAGGAATGTCCTTCCTCACTTAATGGAACTGCTAATAGCCACAAGACATGAACTGTGTATCATGTTGTTGTTACCCAGGGTGGGGAGGATGGGTAGGCAAAGGTAGGCCTTTAATGCCACTTCATCCCAGGCAGGAAGGGGGTGCCAAGAGGCATGGAGTGGGGTGCATTTTCCATTGGGGGTTGCTATGTCCCTTATTTGCCTAGGGCATCAGAATAACTTGTCCCAGGCCTGCTGTTACCAGTATCATAGCTGCAAAGGGCAAGAGGAATGCTGAATGGCAACACCAGAGAAAGTTTTGAAGATATACATCTCCAAATATGGAAAGTTGCATTATCAATGCTTCCCCTGAGAAATCCAATCAGCATTCCTTTCCTCTTCTGTAGGTCTGACACTGCTGGAAGTTTGACAACACAAATTTGATGTCAGAATGCTGTAAGCAATGCCATGCCAGCCTATCCCACTCTATAGATTTAAAATGGGATACATTTCCATCCAGGGGCATAACTAGAATTATAGTTCCCTCTAAGAAATTATTACTTTGTTGAATGATAATTTAGCAGCAGACACAGATTATATGTAACTTTTACAAGAATTGTAGCTATGTGATCAACATTTTTTTTTTACCTCCAGTATGTTATTTATTCATGATGGACAAAATAGTAGCCAATTATCCTAACCCTTTAATTAGCCTGCAAAAGTTCTACTCATCAGTTTCTTATGCTGTATGCCAAGAATGAACATACAAATACAGTAACACTGTCAGTTACAGTTTAACCCTTTATCAACATTTTTCATAAACTTGCATCATTATGCTAGTAAGGGATTATGGAGTGGGCTCACACGCATATGTACATGGTGGGTCTCTGCTGATTATTACAGTGGACACCTGCTCCTAACAGCAGGAATCAGAGCAGGCTCTAATCCTTACTATTCAACCCTTTAGACGTGGTATCTATATGAATATGGAGAAGTTCTCCCTCTCATTAACCTCCCTGTGCAATGAGATTGTGGGTTGCTGGTAAGTTACCAGGGAAATAGAGGCTTGCATAGCTGCTATGTTAGTGCTGCTGTCAGTAATGTGTGTCTGCCCCTTTAAGAACTGTGTTTCTGTTTTAAATTTTAGCAAGGGCTCTATTTGGAACATAGTGGGTTAAGTCCATGGTCCAATCCATGGTTAGGGCGGGGTTTGAACCTCCCTTTTTCCCGCAGTCTTTGCCTGTGATTTGCTTCCTGTATCTTTGCTCTTGTCCCTGTGCATTGGACATTATGTTGGATTTCTTTTGGCTCTGGACTTATGGTTTATATGTCGGTTATTCTTCTGCCTGCTTACTTGGTACTGTGTGATCTCCTGGTTTGACCTTTGCCAGCCTGTCTTTTCTATAATATTTTTTAAAATCACTCCACTTTTGCCCTTTTACAAATAAAAGAACTAAAAAACACCATACACGTAATTTGAATTTCCATGTTCGTTAAAGTTTGATCTATTAAAAATTAAAATAATTTGTCCCATACACTGATCACCATAAAAGAAAAAAAAATTCCAAACAGCAAAATTGTGGTTTGTTTTGGTCATTTCACATCCCCAAAAAATTAAAACAAAAATGTGATTAAAAAGTTGAATCCAAAAAAAGGGCCAATAAAAACTACACATCAGCATGCAAAAATATGCCCTCACTCAGGTCCATTGGTGAACAAACAAAAAAGTTAATATACTCAGAAAAAGGCACTGCAGTGCAAAGTTAAGAGGCAGAGATTGTTTTTCTTTGTCTTCTCCCCCTTTTCTTCCTTCTCTCCTGGTCTCCCTCCAGCTTCCAAACACTTGAATTAGAGATCAAAGAAGATAGAGATGGACTGCAGTCTTGTCTACGAAATATATAACTGTCCAAAACAAACTTTTGATATGGAAACTCAGGAGAGCACCAGCAAGGCAAGGTTAATTAGTTTAAAAATAATTATTCTTGGTTTGAACGTAGGCCTCTATCAGTGTAGGGCTAGTGTGCTGAGATATCCAGAGAGGTGCTGTATCTCTACTGCAGGTAGTGTAGATATGTAGGAAGCTTGCTGCCCAGGCTGTAAGAAAGCTAATTTACTTAAGAAATGCTCCCAGGCAGGTGTTGGGGCTTCCCTGTAGCAGGTGTGAGATGCACTTTTATATGCAGGCGTGAGATGCACTTTTGTAGGCAGTGTGGTCACTGAAACCAAGTCCCGTCCTATAGAGGGATGGGGAAGCTTATTGGCAGGGGAGCATTTAACCCCACATCCACCGCATAGGGATGCGCTCGTCCCTCGGGGAGTCCAGCAGCTCATGCCTCGCCCGGAGCACAGCACAGTCCGACCTGTGGCTTGATCCGGCAAGCCAGGTGCACTCTCTGGAGCAAGGCGGGAAAGTGCAAGACCCACCGGGAAGTCAGGGCCACCTCCGCGCCACTGTGGGCACCACCGACTGCACCACTCGGGGATCAGCGGTAAGTATAAGCTGCCCGAGACTGCGTGTCTGTGTCTCCGAATGCGGTCCACGCTCCCACAAGGTCCTCTCTGAAGCCAGGTAGGAGGGCAGCTCCCTGGAAGTCCAATGGCTGACACTTACGGCCAAGTCGTGTAGACGGTCGTACAATAGTAAAGGCGGGGCGTACCACTGATTCTTAGGCCTCTGATAGTTCTTTAGCTGCTTACAAGGCAAAAGTTCTCCTTTTTAGGCAGTTTTAAAACTCGACAGAGCACCTGCAGCCTCTTACACTATATCTGGCTTAGAATGCCTCTTGAAATGGGTCTGTTTGAGAAATGGGAGAGCTCACCCAGAGCTCCAGTTAGGCCACGCCCCCTGTTTTTTTTCTTAAATTACTAAAAGATGAAAAAAACCTACACATTTTGTATCACTAGAATGATATTGACCTGCAGAGCAAAGATAACACATAATTTATGTGGAAATGCCATAAAAACAAAACCCAAGCACACATGGCATAAGTAAATTTTTCATTAACATTTCACCCCACTTAGAATTTGTTCTAGGTTTCTCAGTACATTACAGTACATTGCGGTCAATTACACAATTAAAACCATATCTTGTCCCACAAAAAATAAGCCCTCATGCGGCTATGTAGATGGAAAAATAAAAAAAGTCATGGCTTTTGGAAAGTGGGGAGGAAAAAAATGAAGAGCCAAAAAATTATGACCACACAACGGGAAATCCTTTATCATGGATGTTAATGATTTGGGACAAAATGTTCCTTCCTATATTCTATGATGTATTAAAATTCTTGACCCCCTAATTATAGTGGCTGTTTGTTTTCGTTCCATTATCAGGAGCCTAGATATTTCCAATGATTTCTTCTATCACAAAAGCAAATTTGACTAGTTTTGCTTGTAGGGACCTAGAAAATGGAACTCATTACTATGTTATTTTTACCCTACTATAATGGGAAAAAGGGAACAGCAGATGAAAAATATAATAACAGAACTACACTCATCCATTCCAGTTATATTTACTGTCAGTGCAACTAATACTCTGCTTAAATGAAAAAAAAAATCCTTCTTTCAAAATATACCCAAAGAAGAGCTTAAAACCAACAACTATTGATTTTTGAAGTTAACCACAATTCTGAAACGCAGATGATTTGGGAGTATTGAAGAACACAGACTTAAATAGTTGAGATCAGTCACATTGACAAGAATACTGATAGAGAAGAAGAAACTATATTTCCAGGGGACGATGATGTGAAATATTGATTTTGTCAAATTAATTGAATTTTTACTTTGGAAAGTGATTACAAAAATGTTGCTCCAATATTAATTTGTATCTGCTTTAGATAAGATTAACATTAATTTCTTTGCATGTCCCCATTACTCTTTTATTATTCATTAGCATCTCTCTTTGCATGTGTAAGAGACCTTGATGAAGCATGTTTATTCATAGATTAACCTTTTTAAATAATTCTAACAGCTCTCTAACAGGAACCTTCCTGGCATGCGGAATATCTTGTCTTTGTTTCATTATTCAATCCCTGCACTTCATCTTCCACTTGAGATGCAGAACATGAATCATACCATTCTTCCTACTGTTCTCTTTTTCCCAGTCAAGTGTCCTTTGCAGCCTGATCCCACTGGGTAACTTTTCACAAAATACTGCAGCACAATTGTCTACTGGAAGACTACAGGACAGAGTAATTTCCGCAAAGCTTGAGTGTAATTATTGATTTATGTCTTCTTTAGTTCATTACAAATTTGTGACCATGTTTTTGTTCTCCGTTCTTTATAGCTTTCATTAGAATATTCACTTTTCTGTTTGACTTCAGAGGCAGCTGTAAAGGTGACATTGCATATCCATTGTTGAAATCTCCTGGGTATATTTGTCATGCAATTTTAAGAGGTGTAAAGAGCAAAAAGTAAGGCTATCAATATATACATTTTCTTTTATTAGACACTTGGGCTTTGGCTACTATTTCATTTGCACTTTTAACCTCTATTGACAGGTTCAGTTTTTTAAAAAAAAATTAAATACATTTTTAAACTGATATTTTGTTGTAAATGCTTTGCAAATATGCAAACTATAAAAAATTTGGAATGCTTGGGATTATAATTTTCAATTTCAAAGGCTCCTGAAGATATGTTTTCACTAAAAATGGTTTAAATAATTTAAAAATGATAAAACAAAAATATGAAATATGCATAGTTGTTGAAGTTTATCTTGTTAAACAGTATGCATTTTCAAAATTGCAGCTACACCCTCGTACCACTTGTTTTAGAACAATGCTGTCGTATATCCAATACTTTCACTCATCAAACATTGTAGATTATCATTCATAACACATATTGCTATAAAATAGACACTTTTCTAAGGACAACTACTGTTATTATGCAATTTTTGTGGTATATAATATATAATAATATATATATAATATATATATATATATATATATAGAGAGAGAGAGAGAGAGAGAGAGAACTACCGTTTTTGTTCTTTCCCCTGGATCCTTGCATTACCAAGCGGAGGTATCTGTGAGCTGGGTTTCATGATGTTTCTTATATATATGTGAAATATAAATATATATATGAAACATCATGAAACCAGCTCACAGATACCTCTACATGGTAATGCAAAGATCCAGTGCAGGACAAAAACACAGTAAATAATTGAGAAAAGGTAGACGATATCAAGACAATCTGATAAAAAACGTTTATTAAAAAAATAAAAATATTTACATGCTGTAGTTAGTATGTTTGAAAAAAGACATATATCTATCATGTTCAACCAAGGAAGGGGAAAGATGTGGATGAATTGAGGGGGATAGGATATTTATAATCTTTGTTTCCCCTACTGATGAAGACTTGGATCCCATAACACAAGAACCAATTTACCCTAAATGAATATTTAATTTCTGATTCCAAAATTGCCATCAGACTGGATATAGAATTTTATACAGCTACATAAGTAATAATATATATATATTTTTTTTAGATTTAGGTAGTTATCTAAGCCTTTCTTGAAACCCTCAACTGTTCTAATTGTGACCAGCTCATCAGATGGCTATTCTACAGATTCACAGTTTTTATGGTGAAGAAGGCTTTTCTCCTCTGGAGATAGAATCCTTTTGTCTTTTAAGGGGGTTTTACATGAAAAGTCTTTCCTCATACTTTTTGAAGGGGGCAGTTTTATACTTATATAAATTAATCATGTCTCCCCATAGCTGTCTTTTCTCAAGATTAAATAAGTTTTTAATTCTTTTAATCTCTCCTCATAATTAAGATGTTCTATTCCCATTATTAATCTCGCTGCGCATCTTTGTACTCTCTCCAGCTCCATTACATTATTTCTATAAACTGTAGCCCAGAACTGAATAGCATATTCCAAGCGAGACTATACCAATGAGGTACATAACAGTAATATTACATCCCTGTCTTGCAAATTCATGCCTCTTTTAATGCGCACCAATATCTTTCTGACTTTAGAGGTAGCTGCAATCTATGATCTACATGTACAGCCAGATTCTCCCAGTTTTTCACCCCCAAGACTTATGGTGATATTTATATATCAGTAGTCTCAGATTAAGAAGACTGGCAGGCAATCGATATGGTATAAATATATGTGGTTTATTTCACCAACCAAAATCCACAGGAGGTTTGTCTTACACAGCAGATAGCAAAGGAAACATCAGCTTACTTCAGCTTTAAACAGTCTTATTTAAGTCTTTCGCCAGTGGTTGGCGATCTCATCCGTTAGGATATATCATTAGTGGATCCCAGCCTTTAGCCAGCCTCCCATGCAATGGTAAAGCACACCGAAGCCTCCAGCACACAATTCTCCACGCTGCAGACTGACACACTTAAGTATTGGAACCACACCTGTCTCTCACTAGCTCCAGGCTTTTACAGGTCTGGCAAAGCCTGGATCTGGAATGTGAGAATAGCCATCCCACCCATCTCTTTGGCCATCCCAGTAACAAGCCGGACCCGGTACCTGCTTATGAATAACAAGCAGGTGTCAGCAGGTGTCCAGCCACAATGACACCTTGTATATATACAGTTGAAACCAGAAGTTTACATATACTGAATAAAAAGACACATATGCATGTTTTTCGCACTATCTGATGTTTTAGGTCAATTAGTAAAACCAAAATTTATTATTTTTGCCTTTTGTCAAAAATGAAGAAAAAGTAATTTAACGAATTGTTTTCTTTTCTGCAAAGTCACAATTTTACTACATTACAATTAGAAATGGACATTGCCCTTAAACTGTAGTTTTGGTATTGTTCCCTAACTTCTCACAACATTTGTCTATTCCCCTACTGGTGTAACTGGCTAGTTTGTAGGTCACCTTTCGAAACCTGCCTTTTCACGTTGCCCATAAATTTAAAATAGGATTGAGATCAGGGCTTTGTGTCCCACCCCAAAACATTGCTTGGTTTCCTTAAGCCTTTTTGAATCATTTGGCAGTATGCTTGGGTCATTGTCCTTTTTGGAAGACCTATTCCCCCAAGTTTAACGTCATTTCTGAGTTTAGATGTTTCAGTATTGACCTTATTTAAATTTTTAAATTTTTATTTTTTTTTTTTAAATTTTTTTAGACGCCATTAATTCCAGGGCGCTGTACTTTAAGGGGAATTACATACATCCAAAATGTTGAACAAATACAAGGGTGAAAAAAAAAGATAAAAGAAACGGGAAGAAAGGGGACCCTCCCACGGGGGCTTACAATCTACAAGGAAGAAGGGGAAGACAGAAGGTGGGGGCAAATGCTTGCGGGGGGTGTAGTGGTGGGAGGTTTAGTGGGGGTTGTAGGCAATCCTGAAAGATGGGTTTCAGGTTTTTTTTGAAACTGGTAAAAGTTGGGGAAAGTTGATTTTTTTGGGTTTAAAGGATTCCCAGGTTTGGGTGAACACGGGAGAAAGTCTTGGGAGGGGTTATGTGGGGGAAAGAATGAAGGGGCAAAGGAGAAGGTCCTTGAGGACGGGATTGCATGGGGGAAAGGTATCTGGAAATAGGGGCAGAGATTTTTGGGGGGAGATTTTGGGCCTGTGGGTAGGGTTAGTAATTTTGAACTGAATTTTTTGGGCAATAGGAAGCCAGTGAAGGATTGGGCAAGGGAGGGCAGAGGAGAGCGAGGAAGAGGGAACTACGGGCGCAGAGTTAAGGATGGATTGGAGGGGGTGAGGGGTAACGGGGGAGCCAAAGAAGGATGTGCGTAGTCAAGGGGGAATGACAGGGCGTAAAAACAGTGTTTTAGAGTGTCAGAGTTGAGGAATGGGCGGAGCGTAAAATTTTCAGGTGGAGGCGGCGGGAGGTGAGGGCTTGGATGTGGGGGTTTGAAGGAAAAAGGGAGTCAAAGGTTACCCCCAAGCAGCGGACTTGGGGACGGGAGGGGGTTTTGGGCCATTAACATGAAGAGAGATCAGGGGGGGGGGGAAAAGGGGGAGGGTTGGGAAAGATGATTAATTCTTTTTATTTCACATTTATTTTTAAGCGACGGGAGAGAAGAAGGAGGAAATGGTGATAGGATTTTGGGACCGGGAGAAAGATTTAAAAGCAGGACCGGAGAATAAAGCTGGGTGTTTTTCCCCTTACAGGGGGGTTTTTAAAAAGCCATGCAGGCAGAGCGCCCAGCCCAAAAGAGGTAGAAAAGGAAGAGAGTGGCCCAGGAAAGACCTTTGGGGGACCCACGAGGGGGGTGGGAGGGGAGGTTTGGGCGTGAGTGAGACCTGAATGCCGTTCAGAGAGGAGAAAAAAACCAGAGAGGGCCAGGCCCGTGATGGAGGGGAGGAGAGGATGATGTAGGGGATGGCGGGGTCGACAGTGTCAAAGGCAGAGGACAGGTCAGGGGGGGAAAAGGACAGGTATTTATGAGGTTTTTTTAGCTTTTCATGGTCGGGGTGACCTTGGTTAGGGCATTTTCAGTGGAGTGGTTGGGTCGAAGCTATTGGAGTGGGAAAAGGAGAGAGTTGGAGGAAGGTGGGGGGGAAAGGAAATAGATTGCGCTGGGGAAATTGGAGAAAAAGGAGCAGTGAGAGGGGGCATTTTTGGACGGGAGAGGGGTCGAGAGATGGTTTCTTAAGGAGGGTTTGTATTCGCTGTTTAAAAAGGGGAAAGGGAAATCCAGGGATAAGATAGTTGACAAGTTTGGTAGGGCTGGAAAATAACGTGATGGGTCTGGGAAAAGTAGGAGGCAGGGGAAAGGGTTTACAGGTATTGGGGGGGTTGGTTTTGGACATAAGAGAGGGGTTACGTACAACGGGGGGAAAGCAGTTAGGGGAAAGGGTTTTCACTGGGGACTGTGTCGGGGTGAGGGGGGTGGGGGCAATGGAGGGTTTTTAAAGGGGGGTGGGGGGGACTGAGGGTGAAGCTTTCTCGGGGGAGGTTTGATCTTATTAAGGTGAGTGGAAAAAGTTGCCCGCTGAAAAAAGTGGGGGAGGAGGTGCGGGGGGGGCGAAAGAAAATTTTGAAGGTGTTAATAAAGCTGGGGGGTGAACAAGGGGCTATGAATGGTAAAGTAAACCTTTTTGGGGGCGGTAGTGAGGGGCAGAAAAAAAGGGTGTTGCGATTGTTTGTATTGGGAAGTCACGAGGGCGGCTTTTCTTCCAGGCTTTCAGAATTCTGGAATCGCCCATTTGTTTGGTGGAGTCTTGGCCAGGGGGTCTGGATTTTGCGGTTTTTTTGGGTGTGAGGAGGACTGAGTAAAGGGTGGTGGTGTTTGTATGGTTGAGAAAGCACTCTGTGTCTGGGGTTTCGATGAGGATAGGGTAGAAAGGTGCAAGGATCAAGAGGGGCCGGGGGTTGGGGTTTTTTAAGTCCGCGGGGGTCATAATTTGAAAACAGGGGGACGGGGGAATGCAGATGGTGGAGGGGAATGGGGGTGGGCAGAAAAGGGGTGAGGGGTTTAAAGATTCAAAGGGGCAGAGGGGGGGTTGAAGATGAGGGCCACTGTGCCCACCCGTGTGGGGGGCTCCAAGGTCCATGGAGGGGCCCAAAGGAAAGGAAGCGAGAGGATTTTGTTGGCAGCAGGAGGGTGCATCAATTGGGATTTTAAAGTCTCCCATACAATATGGGGATTTCAGTGGAAAGAAAGGGGAAGAAGCCAGGAAAGAAGTGGTGAAAAGGCAGTGGCAGGGCCGGGGGGGCTAGACCACAGCCACTTGCAGGGTTTGGGGGGGGTAATGGGCAGTTGCACCTCAAAGGGGGGGGGGTAAAGGAGGTGGGGGGAATGGGAACAAAAAGCAGGTTATCGAAGGGGAAGGGCCAACCCCCCCCTCCATGCTTTTTACCGGGGCGGGGGAGTAAGGGAAAGTTGGGACCCCCAAAGGAAGGCGGCAGGGGGGACCGGGCGGGGGGGGCAGCCAGGTTTTGTTAGACCAAGGAAAATAATTTTGTGAGAGATGAAAGGTTGTGTTTGTAGGAGAGTTTGTTACTACAACCATGGGTTCCAGGAGCCCAGGGAAGAGAGAGAGAGCTGGGACAAGGGGGTGTGTTTAAGGGGTTTAGAGGGTTTACAAGGTTTGTAGGGGGGGTCTGGGTAACTAGAGACAACAATTGGAAAATGCGGGGGGCCCGGGTTAGGGAAAAGTCCCCAGCAG
Organism: Phyllomedusa bahiana; assembly: GCA_025379985.1. Lineage (NCBI taxonomy): Eukaryota > Metazoa > Chordata > Amphibia > Anura > Hylidae > Phyllomedusa > Phyllomedusa bahiana. The sequence goes on along the minus strand of JAODAL010019351.1, from coordinate 52,535 downwards.
CCCGGAGCACATGAGAGGGTGAAACAGGTGGGAGTAGGATAGACTGTGTATACTTGGTCGTTTTTGGGGGCGGAGGGGGGTTGAAGTGGGAAAGAGGTTGGTGGCAACAGTCAGATGAAGGGAAGAATGCAGGGGGGAAAAACTCTTTCCCCGCAAAGGGGTGGGGAAGGGAATTGACAAAAATGGAGGGGTTAATAATGCGAGAAGGAAAAAGCAGGTGGGGTTAGGTTATCAGGCTAATGCTGTTTAAAAAAAAGGGGAGGGGTTTTCCTTCCATCCTTGTTTCAGTTCTTTTTTAAGTCTGGTTTTAAGTCTGCCATTTTGAACATCACTTGGAACCCTGGGCACTGCGACCAAGTCCCAAACGACCCTTAACATGGATTTAAAACAGCTGGTTCAATCAGACAATCAGAGGTGAAAGGAGATGGGGGGGGGGGCGACTCGTTAATTAGCAAGTGAGGGAAAACTAAAGTCAGATAACAAGGTGACAGTGCGGTCAAACAAACCGCAGGGGTTGGGGGGTGATGGGGGTTGGTAACACAAAATAACAAAAGAAAAATGCAATCAAAGGGAAACCCAGGAGTTGCTAGAGGGGGTTTAGTTCACAAAAAGGTAAAAACAAGTACAATTGAGAACACACAGGAGTTGCTAGATGGGGGTTGTAGTTCACAAGTGGATAAAACACAGTACAGAATTGAAAACACAAGGGGTTTCAGAGGGGGGTTGTAGTTCACAAGAGGAAAAATACCTGGGAAAGAAAAAAAGGATTTAACAGATCAGAAGGAGGGAAAATTTATGGACCTCATAATGTTTCTGGTTTTTAAATCTCCCCTTAAACATGGCAAAATTGGGAACCTGGACACGCGAAAAGTCACAACACCCTTAAGCATGGATTTTAAAATATGCCATCACTTTGTGCTGCCAGTCCCCCATGCAGTAAAAAAACCCACAACATATATTCCTCCCCGTTTTTTCACAGGTTATTGGGGGTTTCTTAGATTCTAAGCTTTTTCCTTTTTTTCTCCAAATAAACATGGGCATTTTGGCCAAAAATTTTAAATTTTATTTTGTCAACCACGAACAGTCCCCAAAAGTAGGGTTTTTTTCCCGTGTGCATTTTTTAAACATCAACTGGTTTTAAATGTTTCTTTTAGGAAATGGCCTTCCTGGCAGAGGGCTTTTTATTCTTTGAACAGTACTTGTTGCACTTTGTATAATGACACAATCTTACCAGCTTCTGCTAGCATCTTCATAAGGTCTTTTGCTTTTGTTCTTGGGTTGATATGCACATGTCAGAACCGGTCTCCTTCCTGAGTAGTATTATGGTTTAACATTCCCATCTTGTTTGTACTTGCATAAAATTGTTTGTACAGATGATCCTTCAGGTATCTGGAAATTGTACCCAAGGATGATCCAGATTTGTGCAAGTCCACAATTCTCTTCCTGATATCTTGGCTGATTTCTTTAGACTTTCCCATGATGTTGCACACAGAAGCCGTATGTTTCTGGTGTGCCTTAAAATACATCCACAGGTGTGTCTCTAACTCAGATGTTGCCAATAAATCAGAAGCTTCCAAAGATATGACATCATCCTATGGGCTTTCCCAAATTGTTTTATGGCATCGTAATCCTTATGTATGTAAACTTTTGGAACCATCATAGACGGCAGGTATGTGTCACCGAGGTGCCTGGCCTCAGTGAGGTAAAAGCCATTTATTCTTTTGGTGTCAGCAGGAAAAGGCAACTGACACAGTTGTGTCATTTAGTTTGGCTGCTTGTGGCAGTTTGTGTTCAATGGATTTTACCGGAGTGGTCAAAGAGCTGGGTGGGATGGCCATAACTGTGTTTCCGGGTCTAGGCCTGGTTTTGTTGGGCTATGTAAGCTGGGAAGTTAGGTGAGCTGGGTGAGGTGTGCTTTATCAGAGCCTGGAAGACTAGCACTACAACTGTGTCCTGCCTACACCATATCACCAACGGGCAAGACTGGCACATGTTGGCAACAGGATTGTGCCTTATCAGAGGAATTCAGGAATTCAGAGGAATGCAGCAGTTTCACTACAGTAACTCCCCAATTGCGAATGGGAATTATTGTAGATGTTGTATTGGTTTGATAATTTTATACTATATATTTTTATATTAATTTTAGATTAAATAGTTTTTTATTAATTTTATAGTATATAATTTTAGATTTATTTTATCTTATATAATTTTATATCAATTGTATATTATTTATTTTTATGTTGATTTTATATTCTTTAATGCAATATAGATTTATAATTTACATACATTAGTTTTTGTCACTTTAGTGGGGTTATATTGGGAAATAATTGGTATGTTTTTGCCTATTGGCAAGAAGTTTTGAGCATGGCCCCAGCTGTCAGTCAGGAAGTCTGTCTACTTTATACACATCTGTGGCCTCTTATAATATGCCACATTAATGCTGCACACTACTTACGATGCGGCACATTTATGAACTACAGTACAACAGGTTCATACATACTGTTGATTTCTACAGTAATCTACAGTGATTTAGAACTGGCCAGTTAGTACCAGTTTTTTTCATACGTAGACCTTTGTATTCATTTTTTGTATGTGGGCCAAAGCAAGCTGTGGTGTTTCCACTTGTTGTTTTCTTTCTGTTTCTATAATAAATACTTACACATTTAACACTAGAACTGCTGCTGTGAACTCTTTTGACACTGTAGTTTGGGACTGATCCCCATAATATATATATTCACCAACAGGGTTACTTTGCCACTGTCATATCTTATCTGTCTGCTCAGTGTTTAAATCCACGGCAAGCTAGATGGTCCCTCTTTTTCGCTCATTTCCACTTTCTGCTACACTACAGATCAGCAGATAAAAATGTAAAGGCGAACACCCTCTCCCATGCATCGGATACTGCACGACTCGATCCTGTTCCTCAGCACATCGTGCCTCCTAGACGTTTGATTTATGTGGTTTCCGTTAACCTCCAAAATATCCCACTGGGGAAGACTTATGTGCATCCTGCCTTACACCTGAAGATCTTGAAATAGGGATATTCTTCATTGCTGGCTGGCCACCCTGGAATCCGAAAATCATTTTAGCTTGGATCTAGTTGTAATTGGTGGCCTAATCTCTTTCAATATGTTAATGACTATGTTCTCGTCTGAATCACTTGTGCCGTGCCGCAACAAGACCTGACTCCTTAAACCTGCCAGTCTCCTTTATCCCTTGCCCATTCCGGATAGACATTGGACCCATTACACCATGGATTTTTTTATAGACCCTCCATCTTCTTCTAACAACACTATCATCTGGGTGGTGATGGACCACTTCTCCAAAATGTCTCACTTTGTGCCTCTGCCTGGACTTCCCTCTGCTCCTCAACTTGTCCTTGACGTCTTCCATCATATCTTCCATTTACATGGACTCCCTTTTCACATTGTCTCGGAGGTGTTCAGTTCGTATCTAGGTTCTGCCATGCACTCTGCAACCATCTTCAAATTCAGCTAGATTTTTCATTTTTTACCACCCCCAGACGAATGGGCAAGTTGAGAGGGTGAATCAGGTGTTGTGGAACTACTTGCATCATTGCATCCAAAACTGATGGTGCTTCCCTGTTCTAAATTGTCTATGGGCAACATCATCGCCCACCCCTCCCTCTGTTCATCTTGTCTGAGGTCCTCGCGGTGGAAGGCAAATTCGTGACATCACCTCTGTATGGCAAGACACACACCGGTCCCTTCAACTGACTTCTTTTAATCTTTTCTAGTCCCAGGTGGACTAGAGATGAAGACCTCCTCCCACCTTCAACCCCGGAGATAAAGTCTGACTCTTAGCAAAATACGTCAAGCTGAAGATTCCCAGCATCAAGTTGGGTCCAAGATTTCTGGGTCCATTTGTGGTCATCCGATGCCTCAATCCAGTCTCCTACAAGCTTTCTCTGTCTCCAACCATGCACATCCCAAACTCCTTCCATGTATCACTACTCAAGCCTCTTGTTCTTAATCACTTCTCCCGAAATTCTGTGTCACCATTTTCTGTGGTCAATTCTGATGGTATCTTTGAGGTTGAAGAGGTTCTTGCTGAAAAGATGGTGAGGGGGAAGCAATATTTTCACATTGAGTGAAAGGGGTTTGGGCCCAAAGACTGTTCTTGGGAGACAGAGGCCAATCTTTCTCCTGACCTCCTCCATAAGTTCCGTTGGAAGAGGGGAAGACCTAAGTGCAGGGGGGTGGTATCTGGGATCACGCCCGAGCGACCGCTCCTGTCTACTGTCGCGCTTGCTGTACTCCGGTCCCCACAGCTCTGTACTCACCTAGCTCCACTCCTGCTTTCCTGCCCTTCTCTACCAAGTGCTGGCGCACATGTGCCTACTCCTTAGGGCATGCACGGCAGCTCTGCAAGAGTTAAATGGCCAGCAAGCTTGTAATTGGCTAATTGCTCAGTGCTGACCCTATATCTTGCTGACTCCTCCTTCACTCTTTGCCAGATTATTGGTGTCCTTTGGTGTGTTTAGAAAGAGTTGGAGAGAGTGAGTTATGTTTATCTGTGTGCTGGAATTTCCTGCTTACGTTTCCTGACCACATCTCCTGCTTCCTTCTCTGACCTTATTGCCTGTCCCCGACTACACCCCTGCCTGCTGATTTTGTACCATGCTGCACCCCGGCTGCCTCCGCAAGCAAGTCACATCAGGGGTAGCGACCTACCAGTCTCTTATGGTGAACAGTGGGAGCTGCTTAGACAGTGCTCCCTGACGTGGCTTATACCACTGCTTGCGGTGGTCCTGTGAATCCACCTCCTGTCTTGATAACACCCATCCTTTAGAAACCATCTCTTGACCCGCACGTGTCCAACTATCACCGTATCTTACTACTTTCATTTGCCTCAGAACTCCTCGATCAGCACATCTGTCTTCAACTGTCTTCTCATCTCTCTTTCAACTCTCTTCTCGATCTGCTACAATCTGGTTTCCAATCCAATCACTGTACCAAAACATCCCTAACCAAAGTCATTAATGACCTTGCCTCACAGCATTACTCTGTGCTTCTCCTTTTAGACTTGTCCTCTGCCTCCAACACTGTAGAACACTCCCTCTTGCTACAAATCCTCTCATCCCTCGGCATCACGGATTTGGCCCTCTCATGGATCTCCTCGTAGCTCATTGATTGGATGTTTAGTATCTCTCATTCATACACCACCTCCTCTCACCCTATGTTAGGATCAATTCATAGCATCACATGGCTTTCAGTAACACACCCAACTTTAGATCTCCTACCCAAATATTAACTCTCTGCTCATCAGGGTCCCACAATGTAATGTTTATTGTCCATATCCTCCTTCTTCTCCTACCACCACCTAATAATAAATGTGGAGAAAACGAATTTCATCATCTTTCCACCATATCCCCTCATGTAATCTATCTATCTATCTATTTTCAGAAGCAACCCGAAAACCCATCTCAGCAGGATAGCCTAAGACATTACCCCACAAACATGCCTGCCCCTCACCTTTTGTCTCTTTTCTTCCCTCTTGTGGGTTATAAGCCTTCGCAGGCAGGGTTCTTTTCCCCACTGTTCCAGTTGTTAGTCATTTAGTATTCCAATTGTACTTTGACCCTATGTTATGTAAGTGGCCCCACTAAAATGTTCAGCACTAGTGTTGAGTGAACAGTAAAAAGTTCTAGTTCAATTAGAACCTCAAACTTTTGTGAGTTCAGTTCGAAGTTCTATTCGAAGTCGAACTCAAACTTTGAACCCCTTTAAAGTCTATGGGGGATGTTTCGGTTAATTTTTATACCTATACAGGTGAGGAGAATCTGTAATTACCATCCATAACAGTAAACTGGATACGTGGAACAACTTAATGAAGAAAATTTGGCTCTAAGAGTGACAGAAAAAATTGAGAGGCTAAAATACTTCATTCTTTTCAATGGCTAACTGAAAAGATGAGGACAGCTTGCAAGCAGGGGTGTCGCTTTAGGACGTGCAGTGGTAGCAGATGCTATGGGGCCCTGCATCCTGAGGGGGCCCAAAAGCCCCTTTGACACATAGTAGATTTTGAGACGGTGTGTTATACAATTACTGAACCCCCAAAAATGCAAAAACTGAACTGTTGGGGACTGAGTATGATTTAGCAAATCCAAGCACTCTGTATAATATATATCCATGTATATGAGAGTTAGGTGTTATGTGAGCCTGCAAATGTCGCCAAATAACAGCTTCTGGGTGTGGGAAAGATGCAGCCATTAAAGGAGTTGTCTCCCTACAGAGTTTCACAGAATGCATGAATGAAATACTCTGTCACTTCCTGGTTCAGACTGACTCATTTGCATACAGCTCTGTGCTCCGTGCTTTCAGTTGCTAATTAGATCAGATTCGCTAAGCAGCTTTTCAAACTACTCTCAGAAGGCTTTATCTGATCCCCAAAACAAAAGCCCTAATTACAGTTCTGTTTATTTTACATAAATCAAGCTTTTTACTGCTCAGCAGCATGGACACTGCTGCCACCTGTGTGATGATTTCACTCACTGTTATCTCATTGAACAAACAGCAGGGGGGGAATTATTGTTTACAGGTCCCTTACTGAGGGAACTGAAATAGCCAGGGAGGTCATAAATTCACTTGTATCTCCTTAGGGAAAACAGAGGAACAAAACAATATATTTGGAAAATGTCTTTATTTTGTGTTCCCTACAATTTGAAAGCTATTCTTTGTAGCGAGACAACCCCTTTAATACCAAACTCCCTAACCATTGATGTCCATGGAGAGGAAAATGCTATCTAACTAAGAGCAGTCTGTACAGTAGAGAGAGTGAGCTGAAAATGGCATTCACAAGGCAATACAGTGAAATATATGTATAACTTGGTCAAGTGATTTTAGCAGGCAATGAGAGCCTACACCTCAGCAATAATGTTTCTGACACTTCTTTGTGCTCTGCACTGATTGGATGGCCGCTAAAAGTGCAGAAAGTGCTGAAAACGAAACTGAAAATGGCGTGTCGATCTCGAACTTTACTCGAACGAACAGTAAAATGTTTGGTTCAGGTTCTAAAAATTTGAGAAGTTCTACTAGAACTTTTCTAGAACAGTTTGATCAACACTATTCAGTACCCTGGAATTAATGGAGCTTTAAAAAAAAAAAAAAAAATACTAATAATAATAATAATAATAGTTCAGTTACAAAGCACTATAATGATGTAAATTATCACAATTGTCACGAGCAGCGCCGCAGCCCATGGTCCGAGCTGCGGGCGCACTCGTGCCCCGGCAAGTCCTTCTGCGCCCGTGGCGGGTGGCACCACGATCCGCGGGTGCACCCGCTCCAGCAGGCGCACTCCTTCATTTAACCACACTCCTGCTTCTGCTCCTAGCCGATGTGCGCGTCCCCGCTGCTTAGGGCGCGCGCGTGCCGGCTCTGTCAAATTTAAAGGGCCAGCATGCCGGTAATTGGGAATGCAGGCCACTGACCCTATATTAAGGCTCTACCTCTTCCTGGTCTCCACCGATTCCATAGTGCCATACACTATGCGAGGAAGCCTTCTATACGTTCCTATCGATTTGGTTTTGCATTGCACCTCGGCTACCACCGCAAGGAAGTCGTATCAGGGGTAGCGCCCTGGTGGAATCTCGCCGCGTCCAGTCCAACCTGCCTTATGGCAGGCTCTGGTGAAGACCAGGACCCACTTAGACTCCACTCCCCGGTACGGCTATTACCACCGCTTGCGGTGGCCCAGCGGATCCACTACCTTGGTCCATTACAGTTGGAATCGGCCATGGATCCCGCCAAGGTGCCGTTACCCAGTCTGGAGGACCTTACATCTATTATGGCTCAGCAGTCCCAGCAGCTGGCTCAACAAGCGCAACAATTGGACCAGTTGACCGTCATGATGCAGCAACTTATTGCTGCTCAGCAGCGACTCCCATCACCTCCCGTGGTACCTCCTACGCCTGCCTCCGTGAGACCTAAGGTTCCGGCTGTCGCTACCTACCAAGTTTGACGGAGTCCCAAAACTCTGCAGGGGATTTGTCACACAGTGCTCCATGCACGTGGCACACGCATCTTCCACGGAAACCGTCCTTCTGAACCTGTGCCAAGGGGAGTCTTTGGTAGGGGACTACGCAGTCCAGTTCCGCACACTGGCTTCGGAGCTGACCTGGAATGAGGTGGCTTTGTGCGCCACTTTCAAGAAGGGTCTCTCCGGCAGGGTCAAGGATGCTCTGGCTGCTAGAGACCTTCCGAAGTCCTTAAGCGAGCTAATCCTTTTGGCCACTCGCATTGACGTGCGCTTCACCAAGAGACAAGAGGGGCTCCGTCAGGAACGTGACTCGGTTCGGCCTCGCCGGTTCCCTCGCTTGGCTCCGGTGTTCCAGAAGCCTCCTCTACCCCAGCATTATGGAGAGGAACTTATGCAGATCACCTGCGTCCAGATTACTGGACAAGAGCGGTCCCGTCGCCACGCGGAGAACTTGTGCCTGTATTGTGCCTGTCTGGAGCATTTTTTGAGGGACTGTCCTCTGCACCCCCGTCTGGGAAACGCATGCACCTAGGGCACGTGGGAGATGCGTCCCTGTGTGTGAACAGTTCCTCTCCTCGTTTGACCATGCTGGTGCGGGTTGTGTCTGGGTCCGAAGTTCAGGTGCAAGTCCCTGCTTTTCTTAATTCCTGGTCGGCTGGGAACTTCATTAATGCCGCTCTGGTGTCGAAGCTGCGTCTTCCGCTGTTCCACCTCAAGAAGCCCTTAGCCATCTCTTCCGTGAATGGTGAGATCCTGCGTGACTCCATCTGATTCCGCACAGAGCCGGTGTCTATGTATGTTGGGGCGCTCCACAGAGAGAAGATCACATTCTATGTTCTGCCCCGCTCCTCTTCGGCAATCCTGTTGGGGCTACTGTGGCTGCAGTGCCACGCCCGTATGCTGGATTGGGAAATGGGCGAAGTAACGCGTTGGGGACAAGCGAAGTAACGCGTTGGGGACAAGCCTGTCAGTCCCGTTGTCTAAAGGCACCCCACCCGGTACTCCCCACTTCTCCACCGACATCCTCTAAACCCCTGCTGGGTCTACCTCCGGAGTACCAAGACTTTGCAGATGTATTTTCTGAAAAGCAGGCGGAGACCTTACCTCCACATCGTCCCTACGACTGTCCCATTGACCTGCTACCTGGCACAAGTCTTCCTCGAGGCAGGGTTTATCCGCTGTCTGTTCCCAAGACCGAAGCCATGTTGGCCTTTTTACAAGAAAATCTGAAGAAAGGCTTCATCCACAAGTCCACATCTCCAGCCGGTGCCAACTTCTTCTTCGTGGAGAAAAAGGAAGGCTCGCTATGTACCTTTATAGACTACCATGGACTGAATAAGATAACCGTGAAGAACCGTTATCTGTTACCGCTGATCACGGAGCTCTTCGTTCGGCTCCGCGGGGCCAAGATTTTCTCCAAATTGGATTTACGTGGGGCCTATAATTTCATCCGCATCCGGCGAGGGGACGAGTGGAAGACGGCGTTTAACGCACGTGATGGCCATTTTGAGTATTTGTTAATGCCATTCAGCTTGAGCAACGCCCCGGCAGTTTTTCAAGAGTTTGTAAATGAAATCTTTCAAAACCTTCTGTATTCCTGCGTAGTTTTATACCTGGACGATATTTTGGTGTTCTCGCCTGACTTGAAGTCCCCCCGTCTCCATGTGCGCCAGGTTCTTAGACGTCTCTGAGAGAACAAACTGTATGCCAAGTTGTAGAAATGCGAGTTTAATCGGTCCAGCTTACCCTTCCTTGGGTACATCGTCTCTGCCAAGGGACTTCAGATGGACCCGGCCAAGCTGTCTGCCATCCTGCAGTGGCCTCGTCCGGTCGGCTTTTGGGCTATCCAGCGGTTTTTGGGCTTTGCAAACAACTACCACCAGTTAAATGCTGATGTTTGGTTGCAGAGAAGAAATTCTACATACAGAACTAGAACTGCACAAATGATCGCAAAAAACAACACAGGGAGATAAACAAATATCCCAGACAAGCAAGATATTTTTTTTTTCAGGTCACCAGACAGCAGCTACAGCCAGTGATGGAAATTCTCACTTGCTAATTACTGGAGATGTAAATGGGTACAAATGAATATTTGTGTGGGTAACGGACAGTGCATTGCTACAGGATAGTGCTGTAGGGAGTTGCTGAGTCACTAATAGAAGGGGTTAGCAGCTTAGCAGTCAACGGGAGCTAAGGTTGTTAGGGAGACAGTTCAGCAGGGTTAGGAAGCCATTCAGAGAGCTAAAGGGGAGGAGCCAAGACACAGGGAGAGTTTAAGTGGAGATGCAGTGATGTGAGAGAGAAGAGTTCAGTGGATCTCTGGTCCTGGTCAAGCATGCTCCTTGACATGAAAATAGTTATGTGCAGAAGAAAAATGGGAGGCTGGGGTGGAAACTCCACTCACAGAGCACAAACAGTTGCCAGCAAGAGGATACCGCTTCAGAAGGCAGAGAGAGAAAGAGGGGGAAGTGAGGACTCTGAAGATACAGAGAGGACCTTGGAGAAAGCAGACCTGAACAGTCATTTCTGGGTAGTGTAGCAAGAGGTCTGAAGAGCGGTCCCTTAGGCACAGGTTCACAAACAGAGAGACTATAGAGGAGGTTGCGAGAAGTGTGAGGTGGACTGTGAGTTCCTCCCTTGTGAAAGACGTGTTTGTGTTGGAGAAATGTACTGCTGCCTGGTGTCATGGCTAACAGAAATGTAGCTTTCACAAAGATCCAGTGCCATGAGTAAAAGCCCCTGAAGAGTTGTGTTGTCAAGTTACTAAGCGCCGGTGCACCACACATCCACCATTTCACCTCTCATCTATCATCTGAAAGAACCTTGCAGTGGTGCAATCGATAGTTGCATAGTTCATCTCCATTTACAGAGACCTACTGTCATTTTTTTCTACACAGTGCAAGGATCTGTGCAGAAGGCTGCATTTCCTCCACATTTAAGTGAATGGGGAGGAGTTGCAGTATTGTAAACAACCAAGGTGCTGTGAAATAAGAAATGTAAAAGATGCATCTTCCTCTTCATCTTTTCAAGTCCAAACTGTAAAAACCCTATTGATCAGCAATGGATGACATGTCCTAATGATATTATATGATTTACTTCAATTGGCATACCTTTTAGGTTCTTGGAACCTACATTGAATTAAAGGCAAAGAGGCAAGGACACATGGCCACTTCTCTATTCCTTGGATGAGAATGTGGAGCAAGAATGGGAGGTAAGGTATTTACAATTATTAGAGAAATCATAGTGAATAAGTTATTACTGCCCCTCCGTGCATGCTGTTTGACTACAGATTCTATCCTTGTGTTTGGAGGAAATGCAAAAAGAAATAAGACAGCTTTCAGAAGACACCAAGACTATCAACAGTGTAAAGATAGAAACCCTGTACTGCACAAAAGTACTGTAGATAAGTGTCGGATAATGTGTACCCTTTACGTTCATTGTGTGTCCTTTTTCACAAAAAAACATTCAACTGTACATCTGAAAAGGTTAGCAGTTTATTGCTGTGACAATTTGAACCTAAGCGTAATAGTTCTCTGAGCTCTCTCTAGAGAATTTATTATATGCCATGATTTCTTAAAAATAAAAAAGCTATCAAAGACAGTGTAATAATAAGGTAGAAAATTGAGAAACAAGGATAAACTCAAAAGGTAATAAGTGTGCAGTTGCTTAGGATTCATTTACCATGTTTAAACGTTCATTGTTCTTGTATGATAAAGTAATCTTCTCCAAGGAAAGGAATAAGCCTAAACATAGTAATCTTAAGGCTGGGTTCACATATCACGTCTGTCCAGCTTCTACTCCATTCACTCAAGGATAGATGCATTGGATCCATAAAAAAAAAAAAAAAAAAAAACAATTACTGTATGGACAAAGATATTATTCAGTTCAACAACTAGTTTTTCAAAAGTTTATTTTTTTAAATGTATTCACATTTATTCTATCATCAAAAATTAGTGGATACAGGGGCAAAAATTGTGCTTTCCAACAAAGCAGTGTATAGAGGCCTTAAAAATCCTAAATGATACCTGTATATACAGAAAACTTTATACTGATCCTACATCTTGATTCTTCAACAGCCTGACAAACCTGATATCTGTAAGTGCTAGTTTGGGAATTCATTAAAAAAAGAAAAGTTTTAAAAAATTTGGTATTCCACAGAGCCCATGTTCTTTTGGTTGCATAAAATACAGAGATTTAAATGCCTGCTGCTATTACATATGTGTAATAATTGCTGGCAATGGGTTATTTTAATAAAAAGATAGTAAGTGGGGCTGGGGCAGGATAAAAACTTAAAAAACCCATTGGGTACTGCACTTCTGGTTACATTAAAAAAAAGCAAATCCCCCAAAACCCTTTAAATTTTGATTTCAGTTAAAAGGTTTTTTTTTTGTTTTTAAACCCTGGGGAGGGGTTAAATGCCTGTATTCTTGTTTTTTCCCTTTGATTTTTTTAAAGGGCCTTGGGGCGATATTCTTTTTTTGGGTTTTTTTAAAAAAGTATTTTGGGTTAAACTGGTTTTTCTGTGAATAGGGAAATTAGATGCCCAAAAATTGCTTGAGTGCTTGATTTATTTTTTATTTTGTATTTAATTTTGTTTGATTTTTATTTTATCAGACCCCCAAAGGGTTTTGTAAGGCTTTGTTATTTGCTTCAAAAAAAATTTGGTGGGGAGGAAGAATACCTTTTCAATTCAATTCTTTGAAAACGGGGTTTTTACAATTGGTATGGTGTTTTCCCAATTTTATTTTCTTTACGCTTTGAAAAAAAAACCCGCCCAAAAACCCGGAGGGCCCTTTTTCATATCCCCGGGGCCCGCCCTCATGCATGGTTTTTTTTTATATTTTTCCCGGACAATTTTTTGGTTTTTAAAAAACCCTTTCAAAAAAAATTTCCATTGATTTTACACCCAGGATTTTTTTTTTTTATCATTAAAAAATTTTTTATTATTTTTTGTTACAAAAATAATAGACAAATACGTAGGAAAAAAAGGACATTTAATGGGGGGGGGGGAAAGGAAGGGGGAAAAAGGGGGAAAATTTTGGGTTTAAAAACAGGGTGCCATGCTTTAAAAGAAATTTTTTTCCGTTTAAAAGGGCATCAGAGTTTAATTTTTACGGAAAAACTAAGGGCGGGAACCCAAGGCCTTTTTTAAAACAAAAAGGAAAAAGAAATATTAACGGTTCGGTTGTTCTTAACCATGCAAAGGTCTTGTGGAAAAAATGTGTCCAAATTTTATAGCAGATAACCCCAAACTAGCGAAGTTTTTTGTTGAAGTCCTAGCAACCAATTGTTCGGGCCCTTTAGTGGGGGAGTGTGGGGGAAATTAATTTTAAAATGGTTTGGGCTTTGGTTTTTTTAAATTGATTCTTTGAATAAACTTAAAATAGTGGGGATTCCCGGATTTTTTTTTCCAATGGGGGTTCCCTATGGCCATTTTAGTTTGCTGGGAAGGGGGATTTTTGAGAGGATTGTGTGGAAAGAATGGGAAATGTCTTAATTTGGGGGGGTTCTAGTATGGCAAATTTCGGAGTGAGGCCCAAGGGCCCCATTGGAGGTTTTCGTTTGGGGCCCCTTTAATTTTTTCCCAAAATTTGGTTTTGGGACGGGAAGGGGCATTCCCCCCCAATATTTTAAAGAAAGTGCCCCTTTTTGTTACTTTTCCCCCCCCAAAGGGGGTTGTGAGTTTTGGGGGAAAATTTTATTTTGCAACCCTGCTGGTTTGTTAGAATTTCCCAATCAAAGGGGGAATTTTTCTGGTGATTTTTTTGTTTGGGCCATCTAGTGGGGGGGGGAGGGTTGTTTTGGGGCTGTTTTAAACCAATTCAAACCTTTGGGAGTATGAGCAAGAGAGTTCTTTTCCCTTTTTCCCGGTCCCCCGGGTTTGTTTTAGGTCTGTGTGGATTAAAGGATTTATAAGGGGGTTTTTGGTTTTTATTTTTTGGGCATTTTTGCCAAAAAAAAAAATTGAAATTAATGAGGGGGGCCCTTGTGGTGAAAATTAAAGGCTTTTGGGTTTTGAATAAAAATGTCTCGTTTCCCAAATAGAAAAAAATTTGGTTAGGGATCGTTTTTTTTTTGTGCTAGATCAAAAAATTTTTTTTAAAAAACGGCTTTTTTAAAAAACAAGTTCTTACTTCATTTGCCCTTTTTTAATTCCTTTGCGAATGGGGAAAGCTTTCGGGAATGATAATTTGGAAAAGGCCCCGAAAGGGGAAAGGGTTTGTAAATTGGTCCCTTTAATTGTTTAAGGGGACTTTTTTTTATTCACCCCTGTGCGGCATGAAAAAAGTGATAATTTTTCCCAAAAACTTTTTTAGGAGTTTTTCCACCAAAACTTTTGCAATAAAATAGTCTTTGGAAAATAAAACCCTGAGATTGTCGCTTTCCAATCGGGGGGGTTGGTGGGTGTCTGGCGGGGGGGTTTTCCAAAATAAAAAAACAGGGGTTTTTTAAAATTGATGCCGGGTTTGTAGTTTTAACTAGGTTGGGAATGAAAAGCCCAAACCTTTTTGTGTTTTTTCCCTATATAGGTTTTTCTTTTGAAAAATCGGGGGTTTTTTTGGGATCCCAATATAAATTTTAGTATTGAATTTTGGAGGTTGGTCATCATTTGAACGGGGGAAAAGGAATGGTAGAACGTGCTTAAAAACGGGATTGGGGGTTTTGGGGTTTTGCTTTTTGGAAAATTTTAAACGGGCAAAACCACGATAAGGGAAGTTTAGAGGTCGGGCTGTTTTTCGTTATTTAAAAATGAGATTGTGTCTTTAAGTTTTTTTGTATGGGGGTTTTTAAATCAGGATATAATTTAATTTCCCCAAAGGGTTAGGAGAATGCCCTTTAGCCAAAAAAAAGTTTATTTTTGGGGTTGATTTTCCCAATTTTGTAATATTGCAATGTATTGGTAATTAACCGTTTTTGTTTTTAATTTGTTTGAAATTTAGGATAAGTATGATCCCTTTGAGGGGGTTTAAAGTAGTCCCGGGGATCGTTGTTTTCAGGAGGGATGGCACATGTTCGTATGTCGTTTGCGTAAAAGCCTTCTTTTGAATTGTTTTTTAAATTTTTTTACCCCTGAAAAGCTATTTGGTTTTTCCTAATTTGTTTTGTAGGGGTTTGAAAAAAAATGTATTTAACGGAGAAATGGGGGGGCTCCTTGTTTTTGTTCAGTTTGAAATGTATTTTTTTATCGGGAGGAAACCCTGATGGTACACTCTGGGGGGTGGGGGTGTGTATAAGGAAAAAGGGGGCAGAAAAAATTAGATTTCAAAAAAAAAATTTTTTGTAGCCTTTTTCATATAGCCCCAAATTTACCCGGGTTCAAAGCCTTTCCCCATCCGGGAGAGAAGGGAAAAAGGCCCATTTTTCTTTTTGAGGGCTATTTGGATTTTATCTATAACCCATGGGTATGCCGTCTCTGTTTTGTTGCCTTTCAAAAATTTTCCTATTTTGGTTTTTATGGTTTAAAAGATGGCAGAATTTTTTTTTTAAAATTGGGTTCCCAGAATTTTTGAAAGATTTTGTTTAGAGTTAAACGGGGGAAAATGGGTTATATTTAGAAAACCAGGTCGGGGGTTTCCCCCGGGGTTTTGGGTTAGTGTATTTTTAGCACGGGAGTAATTTTTTTGGGGGTTTTTTTTTTTTTAAAACAATAACTGGAAAAGGCCCGGCTAGATGAGGGGGGGAGAAGGGCATTGAATTTTTTTAAAGTATTCTTTGGGGAAAATTTCCTTTGGGGGCCCGGGGGATTTTTTTAAATTTTTAAACCCCCCTTTTTAATTTTCTGGACTTCTGGGGAAGGGTGTTTGGGTTTGGGTTAAAGTGTTATTTGCTGATCAGGGGAAGTAAAGGGGAGGAGAGGGGCTTCCAGAAAGGAAATCAAAAGTATTAGGGTTTATGAAGGTGTTGTGGGATCTAATTTCAGGTTATATAGCGTTCGATAATTTTAAAAGGCAAAAGCGTTGGGAAAATTTTTCGGGGGGGTCCTTTTTTTGGGGGGTTTTTTTTTTTCGGGAAGGGGGCCAAGGGGATTTGTGTTTTCGTTTTTTTTGGCTTGGATAACC
Organism: Phyllomedusa bahiana; assembly: GCA_025379985.1. Classification (NCBI taxonomy): domain Eukaryota; kingdom Metazoa; phylum Chordata; class Amphibia; order Anura; family Hylidae; genus Phyllomedusa; species Phyllomedusa bahiana. Next base: position 36,474 of record JAODAL010019351.1, on the reverse strand, counting down.
CCAATTTTGGGGTTTAATATTTTGCTAGGGCATTCCCTTGGGAAATAAAAAAAATTCCGGGGTTTTTAAAATTAATTTTTTGGGTGGGGGTTTTAAAATTGTTTCAAAATGGTACACTTAATTGGCTTTAAAAAAATGTAACTCTTCCTTTTAAATTTTTGGGGGGGTAGTGTCTTTTTAAATTTTGGGGAAACCCGGGTTTAAAACCCTTTTTTAGAAGTTCCTTAAATTTGGGTTTTTTTCCCGGGTTTTTTTCCCTTTGTTGTTCCCCAAAATGAAAATATTGGGAGAAAAGTAGCTTGGGGTGCAAACCCTTAAAGGGTTTCCCCCGAAAGGGGAGTTTGGGGGGATTAATTTTTAAAAGTAATCGTTTAGTGAAGTAGTAAATTTTCCGCGGATTTTTGGTGACTTGGGGTAGGAAAAATTTTTTTTGAGACAAACCCCCGGTGTTTGGGGAGGGGGAACAATGACCCCTTTTTGTAAAGGGAAAATTTGGGGATGGTGGGCCCCAAATTTTAAAACCCATTTTTTGAGTTTTTTAAACCCTTTTGGGGGTTTTTAATTGAGAAAATAAATTAAAAATTCTTGCATGTGAATTTTTTGCTGCGTGTAGGTTTTAGTTTAAAGGGGCTTTGTTTGTTGGGTGTGCGTTACCAAGGGTTTGTTTTAAATTTTTTCCCTTTTTTTCCCGGGGTTTATCGCGCACCCCCGTCCCCATTTGTCTTTTTGCTTTACTAACACCCTTAAATTTATGTTCCCCGGCTATAAAATTTCAAATTTTTAGGATTTTCCCGGTTTTGGGGTAAGGTTTTTTTTTTTCCCTTTAAAAAAAAATGGGGGTACATTCGGGGGGGAAACAGCCCCAAAAATAGTTTATTCCCCGGGGTTTTTTTGTGCATTTTTCAAAATTAATATCTCCCCTTTGGGGTCAATAATTGACTGATTGGGGGGGAGAAAGCAAAAAAGAATCCCCAATAAAAAAAACCCCATACTCCAGTTTCTTGCGGTCCTGCGTAGAGTGGAAAAAGAGAAAAAGGGAAAAATCTTTTTGTTTATGGGTTTTAAAAACACTCACCGGGCCAAATTTATTAGGTAACCCTTAGTAAAGGGTTTTGGGCCCTTTTGTTTAGGGAATGCCCCTTTTTTTGTGGCATTGATTAAAAAAGGGGTTGCAACGATGCTCAAATTTGGGACCAAAGGGGCCCCAAAAAGTGCCAAGAAAATATTTCCCCCACCCATGGAAAACCCACACCACCAGCCTTTAAACCGGTTTTATAAAAAAGGGGAGGAAAGGATCCCTGGTATTTTGTTTTTTGAGCCAAATTCTGACCCTACCCTTCCCAATGTCGGGAAACAAAAAAATTGGACTCCCTAGGCCCGGTAAAAAATTTTTCCCAAACTTTCCCGTTTTTTGATGAGCTTTGGGGGGAAAATTTGGGGCCTTTAGTTTCCTTTTTCTTAGCTGAAAAGGGGTGGCACCCCGGTTTTTGGTCTTCTGCTCTGTAGCCCCTTGCCCCCAAAATTCGCCATACTGTGGTTCAGAGTGTTTTTGCCTTTCCCTTTGGTTTTTAACCGGGGGGGCTTTTTTGAGTCACTGTTGCCTTTTTTTTAGCTGAACCGTTGCCCCTTTTTTTTGACCTCTGGATTAACAAAGGGTTTTTTGCCCCCGGACTGCGACTAATGGAGGGTTTTTTTTTTTTCGGACCATTCCCCTTTTAAACCCCAGAGTTTGGTTGTGCGGGAAAATCCCAGGGATCAGCAGTTTTTGAAATAATAGGGCCACCCTTCTGGGGAACCCAAAAAAAATGCCACCCTTCCAAAAGGAATTTAAATAACCTTTTTTTCCCTTACTGATGCCGGTTTGAACTGAGGGGATTGTTTTTGACCATGTTTAAAATTCCCAAATGCACTGGGGTTGCCCCCAAAAGTGTTTTTGGGTGATTAGAAAATTTTGTGTTTAAAGAGCGTTGGGGCAGGGGGTACCTCATAAAGGGCCCGGTGGGGTGTTTAAAACTTTTTTACAAAAAAGGGGTTTTTCCCGTAGGGCATACAAATTTGGCCCCCGGCCTTAAAAATATTCTCCCCAAAATGTGAAATTTGCATGGAGAGTTGAGGAAAATTTTTACATTCAATGAAAATAAAATTTTTCGACATGTTAAGAGGGGTTGTTGGGTTTTTTTAAATTGCAAAATAATTTCTGAGCCCTTAATTTTTTAAAACCTGGGGTTTTAAGGAACGCAAGGCGTGAAAGGTTTTCATGGAAATTTTTAAATGGAATAAAATTCAAGAACTTGGGGTATAGTAGCAACACAAAAAAAAGATAGGGGAAAAAACGGGGGGAACAAAAAAAAAAAAGGGAAATTTTCTCCAAAAATTGGGGGGACAAGTTTCCCATTTGGGGAAAAGGGCCCCTCTTGGAACCCGCGGAAGGGGAAAACGGCACCAAGTAACCCGCGAACCCTGTGGGGAGTTTTGGGAAAGCCAAAACTCCCGTCTACTTGTGAGACAAAAAGGGTAATCAACCCGTGTTAGGGCCAGTGTTAGATCTTGACTCTAGCTTTGTTAAAAACCCGCGGTTTTTTGGGTCATTCTGGCCTGGGTTTTTTCTTCCGGGGGGGGGTTGATTCGTGGATGCGAGTAAGTTCCAGTTTCAATGTTTGATAAAATCTCTTCCAGAGAATTGGGGATGAATTTAGTCCCCCTTTTTTATTACGATGATTTTTACCCGGGCCAAATTGTATTGGGGTTTCTTTATCCCTTTAGGAAAAAAGGCTGGAACTTTTTACGGTTAAGAAAATTTGGGAGCAAAAGGGAAAAATCAGGAAAGAAATTTAGGGTCGCTTGAAATTGCCCCGGTAGAGATTTTTTTTTCCGGGAGAGTCGGAGGGAAAACTTCTTTTTAAGTTTTAGAAGGGGGTTCCTTTGCAATGGTGTCTCCGGGGGGGTGTGGGGGTAAAATTTTTTGGGGTTTGGGTTCTGTGTATTCTTCTATTGTAAAATCGAAGAGAGGAGTTAGGTTTAGAACCCGGGATCCTGATCGTTTTTGGAAAGTTTTTAAGGGTTATGGAGGGACGGGTTCTGGGAAATTCCCCGGATCCTCCATTGGTTTTTTGCCTAGATCTGTCTTCTAGTCCCCCGACTTTGGGGCCAGTCCCTTTTTAAACCCCTTTCAAGGGATTGTTGGGTTTAAAGAGGGTATTGGGGGGATTTTGCGAATTCTGCCCTTTTGTTTTTTATATGCTCGGTAAGGGAGGGTTGAGAATGGGTCTTGCTTTAGGTCATCCCCTATTGTTGATATCTGTTTGCAGGGGATGAAAAAAGGGAAAAAGGGGGAAAAAATGGGTTTCAGGAGGAAAATGTTAGAGGTTGGGAAACGGGGCTCCCTTTTGTGCTCCGATCCACAGATTTTCCCCTTGGGGTGAGGGGTAGGAGAAAAATTTTGGAAGGGAATTCCCGGGGGCTTTTGGTTTGGGGAAGAGGCGAAAAAAATGGGGGGTTTTGTTGGTTTTTTTTTTGATTTTTTTAGGTTTTTTTCCTCCCAAAAGTGGGTAAAAAAAGAGTCTTAAAAATTAAGCTATATGGTGGGGCAGGGGAAAAAGCCGCGGCCCCAAAATTAAAAAAGGAAAAGTTTTCCCTGGAGGTTGTACAATAGAAAGTCAGGGGAGCAGGTCTGTTTGGGATTTGTTTTTCTTCCCCGGAAAAACTATTTCGGGGACCCTTTAAAGAAATTTAATGGCCCGAAAGTCCAGGAATGGCCGGCCCGGTTTTAAATAAAATAAGGGAAACTTGGAGGTTTTATTGGGGGAAAAAGAAGATGTTGGGATTGGTGTTGTTTCCTGGTTTTTTTTTTATCACATCAGGAGTGCAAACTCAGCCCCTTTTTCTTTTATATGCACAGAGGGTTTTTTTGTTTTTGTCCCTTTAAAGGGTTTAAAAACAAAATGGGGGGATTGCTTACAAAGCGGCGGGGTAAGGGTTTAAGGGCCCTTTACTTCTGCATTTTGGGTGTTAAAATTTTTGTTTCTTTTTATATATTTGTTTTTTTTTTTTTCCCTTAACCCCATCTGAACAAATGGGTATGGAAATTCACTGGGAGAAAAAAGTATTGGGGAAACTTTCCGATTAGGTTTGTAAAAAGGGGTTCAAGCCCCGTACCAAAAAGATGGTTTTTGTTGTTTTGGAAAATCAGAGGGTTGGGGTTAAATGCAGGGGGGTGACAGAAGGGGTAGTCCCTTCCAGAGAGGTTTGGGTTTTTCAAAAATTTTTTGGGGGGGGGTTCCCAAAAAAAGGTTATTCCCCTTTGAGCAAGCCCCTGGAAGAGTATAGCAAAAAGGGTTAAAATCTTTTGTTAGTTGGAGTGACCCGCCTGTTTGGCGCATAAAAAAAGCAAGAAAAGGGGGGAGTGCAGAGGTTTTAATTTTTGGGCCCGTCATGAGTGTTAGGCGGGAGCCTGCAAATTTATTGTTTCTTTGCAAAAAGCAATGGGGAAAGGGGGGAAGGGGTTTTAAATTTTTGAGCAGGTTTTGGGTGGGCAGTTGGAGTTTTAAATGATTGATTTTCCCTGTAGAATTTCTGGGAGGGTGAGCAGGGGTTTAAATTAGGCAGTCAGGAGGTCAGCCCCCCAGCAGTTAAGTGATTTTTATTCCCTTCTAATTTAAAAAGGGGGTGCAGGAAGGGGGATAAAAACCAGAGTCCCGTCAGGGGTGTCAGCCCCCCTAAGAGTAGAAAAATTAGCTTAAAAATCTCAAGGGCAGAAAAGGGGGTTCTTTCTTAATTTTTCGAGGTCTGCCCCTTCCAAATCACCAGGGGGCGTGGCTGCAGAAAGGGAAGAAGGGCCCAGCGGGGGTCAAGGGGGTTTTTGGGACCGTAGAGGAGTCAGATTTATGCAGGTTTTCCCCCAGCCGTCAATTAAACTGCAAAGGGGCCCCTCAGGGTCGGGAGGAATGGCCGCCCCCTCCCCCTGGTTTGATGTCGGGTTGGAGCTCTGTCTCAGGCAGGGGCCCCTTTTGGTAATGGCAGAAAAGGAGGAGATAAGGGGGCTGAAGGAAAAAAAATGGGTGTTTAAATCGGCTAGGGAAGGCGGGAAAAGGGGGCGGGGGGGGCTTATAATTTATCCCAAATGGGTGGGGCAAATAGGGCAGTTAGGGAAAAAGCTTCTTTGTCCCGGGGTTTTTTGGGGAGGGTTTTTGGAGTGGCCCTGAGGAAGGGCCACTAAAAACCCTGTCTGCCATCATCCTCCGCCAGGCCATGCCCCTACAGCATGGATTTTTTATTGAGGGCTACACAGTGCTGGGTACGGCTGGATTTTCTCAGGGTATGTGATTAAAATGAATTTGTCATACCATGCTATAGTTTTCCAGTCTCTAGTGAATAGCAACAGCATCCTATATTTCTCACTTTATTGGTTCTGACCTGTGTATTTGCATGAAAAGTATCCATGCCATACACCTACCTTTTTCTACCACCTCTCCTGAACTTTGCCTGAACTTCCATTACAACTGAATTCCTCCTGCTCTAACCCACTGCCTGACAGACCACAAGTACTGCCTTTCCCTCCTGTACAGTATACCTGCTCATCAACTGTTGCCATGGCAGAATATGCTGAGGGTGGCAATCTGGGTGTACCTTGCAGCAATGTTCAATTTCTCTTGAGGGAGTTGAAGCTAAAGACCAGTTTTGTTAGTCCACTCGTAGAGGTAGGGTTTCTTAACAGTAGTAGGAATGAATCCAGTTGAAAATTTTTTTGAGAGTAATGACCTGGGAGTTTAATTGTTCTGGCAAAGGACTAAATATGACCAGCAACTGCTCAAAAATGTTTCTGCATGTCCTTGCTGGTATGGTCGGCCATCCATTGCTAAATATAACCCAGATCTTCATTCCAAAAAAACCTCTCTCCATTTCCATTATCTAAAGGGAGGACTTGTCAGTACCCATCTCATATATAGTAGTTTTATGTCTCCAAGTTGGAACCCTACAAGGCAAAAAAAATGTTCATTGCTCTTAGGACTTTCCTGACTGTGGACACCCTGTGATCAATTACATATCCTGAGAAGTTTCCCAATGGGTTAAACAAGGTTTTCTTTATGTATCCTACCACTTCTACCTCCGAAATCTCCCAGGCCTTCATGTTTTATGTCTTTTGCTTTGGACCTCACAGGGCTTCATATGTATTACTTCAACTCTACAGATCTGTTATATAAAACAGACACAGAGATACCACCATCAAATAGACCATATGATTGCCCTATTGACATGCCTGGCACTATTCCCCACATGGTACAGTATATTTCATGTTGAAGCATGTGCTCTTGTTACAAAGAAAATCTGGACACAAATTTCATCTGTAAATCTTCTCCAGCTGAAGAAAGTTCTTCTGCCTAGAAAAAAAAATGATGGCTCCAGGCAGCAATACATAGACTAAATGGATTTGAACAAAATTACAGACAAAAATAAATACCTTCTGCTTTTGATCTCTGAGTAATTTGACTGGATCTGTGGTGCCAAGAACTTCACCAAATTTTTCTTAAAAGGCACCTATAAATTAGCTGTATTTGCATTTATAAAGGAAAAAGATGGAAGACTGCCTTAAAACACATGTGCTTGACATTTGAAAAACCTCCTTCCATTTGAGTTTTCCAGTACATCGTCCAATAATTTGATTACAGCATTTTCTGAACTATGCTATATAGTATCTCACAAAAGTAAGTACACCCCTCACATTTTTATTGATATTGTATTATCACATCTTCAAGACAAGACTGAAGATGTGATGGTTTGATACAAAGTAGTCAGTGTACAGCTTGTGTAACAATGTAAATTTGTTGTGCCATAAAAATAACAACACATAGGCATCAATGTCTAAACCACTTGCAAAAAAAATTGGGTACACCCCTAAGTGAAAATGGACAAATTGTGCCCAATGTGTCAATATTTTGTGTGTCCACTATTATTTTCGAGCACTGCTTTAAATCTCTTGGGCATAGAGATCACTAGAGCTTTACAGGTTGCAGCCACTGGAATCCTCTTCCACTCCTCCATGATGACATCACAGAGCTGGTGGATGTTAGAGACTTTGTGCTCCTCCACCTTCCATTTAAGGATGACCCACACATGCTCAATAAGGTTTTGGTGTGGAGACATGTTTGGCCAGTTCAGCACATTTACCCTCATTTTCTTTACCAAGACAGTGGTCATCTTGAAAATGTGTTTGGGGTTGTTATTATGTTGCCCGTAGCCCAGTTTTCAAAGGAAGGGGATCATGCTCTGCTTCAATATTTCACAGTAAATGCTGGCATTCATGGTTCCCTTAATGAACTGTAACTTGCCACAGCTGGCAGCTGTTATGCAGTCCCAAACCATAACACTCCCATCACCATGCTTCTCTGTAGGCAAGGCACACTTGTCTTTGTACTCCTCACCTTGTTGCCTCCACACACGCATGACACCATGTTAAACAAATAAGGTTATTCTGGCCTCATCAGTCCACAGGACATGGTTCTAGTAATCAATGTCCTTAGTCTACCTGTCTTCAGCAAACTGCATGTTGGCTTGTTTGTGCTTCATATTTAGAAGAGTCTTCCTTCTGGGATTACAGCCATGCAGACCAATTTTATACAGTGTTCAGTGTATGGTCTGAGCACTAACCCCCAACCTTTTTGCAAACATAATCTCTAGATATGATGCTGAGCATATGAATTCAACTTCTTTGGTTGACAAGGCCGAGCAACAATTCATTTCTTAGATCATCAGAAAGATCTTTCAATGAGGTGCCATATTGAACTTCCCTTGACCAGATTGAGATTGTGTGAGAGTTCGGGCCAAATCTTGAATTTTGAGAAATTCGGGCCGAACGCTGAACTGAATGCTGAACCCCACTAAAGTCAATGGGAGATGATGTTCAGGTTAATTTTTTTACTAACACTGGTGAGAAGCCGCAATTACCTTCCATAAGAGTAAAATGGATATGTGGAACAACTTAGTGAAGATTATTTGGCTATAAGAGTCACAGAAAAAAATCACAGGCTAAAATAATTCCTTTCAAAGGCTAACTGAGAAGATGAGGACTGCGTACCTACATGAGGTGCAGTGCTAGCAGCTGCTGCGGGGTCCCTTTGACACATAAGAAAATGCCGGTATTGGAAATGACACATGGTAACTGGCAAGAGCACCCTATCACTTTTTTCACCAGGGCCCGTGAACATGTCATATATGTGATGGCAGCAAGAACATCCCAACGGGAACATAGAGGTCATAGGGGGTGCAGTGGTAGCCAGGGCTACCTATCTATTAACCGATTCAGGGCCCCATACAGCTAAATCAAATGGGGCCTCCACCTATTACTAGTTCCTATTTTTTAAAATATCACTGGGCCCCTTTTTGATTAGGGCCCCTGACAGGAGCACCCCTGCCAGTTACCATGTGCCATTTCCAATACCGGTGTCTTCTTATGTGTCAAATGGGCTTTTGGAAAACCTCAGGATGCAGGGCCCTATAGCGGCTGCTATCACCAGGGTTGCCAATAGGGCAGTTCGGGCAGTACTACTGTCAGGGGTTCTAAACAAAAAGGGGCCCACAATATTTAAAAAAATAGGAACTAGTAATGGGTGGGGGCCCCTATTTGATTTGGCTGTATGAAGCCCTGAAACAGTTAAAAGATGACTTGGCAGACTGACTGATGAATGACTTATGTTAATAGACGACTGATGGAATGTGTATTTCACATTGTCAAGAAGACATGCTACAGTTTACTAGTCGTGACATCGGTAACCGTGGCAACAAAATCGTCAGAGATCCATACTTGATTCATTTTGATAAATGTCAAACGATCCACATTCTCAGGGGAAAGACGAATATGTTTCTCAGTTATCACCCCGTCAGCTGTGCTGAAGGTACATTTTGAGATATCGCTGGCTGCTGGGCGGGCTAAAATTTGTATGGCATGTCGAGCAAGCTCAGGACATTCATCCATTTTGGACCCCCAAAATTTGAAAGGGGTTTCAGAAAAAGTAAAAACATCGGGTGTTAAAGCGCAGAAAAGTCAGGCCCATAATTTTAAGGGGTTCGGTGTGTCCAAATTTCCCTTAAACCTCCCTTGGGGCTTTGGGGAGGTGTTGAAACTGAGTTAAAAATTTTAAACCCTGTGCAATTTTTGCCACACTCCCTGCTGCTGCAGCGGCTATTGCCATTTACTGCTGTCTCGTTGCTGATTTGTTCCCCCGTGACATTAGAATGTGAAAAAAACGAAACGATTTCTTTTTGGCCCAATGAGTAGTTTTTGAGCGTTTAAGTTGGCCATCGACATCGATCGAGGGTGGGGTTTGGCCCACCATCACCCGAAAAGATATTCAGGGTCGATGGTAGATTGATCGAGGGCCCTTTAAAAGTCAATGGGAGAGCAAAAACACCTTCATTTTTAAACCCCAAAAACAGGGCTGGAGAAGTTTGGAAATTTAAAACATCCACAACATCAAAGGGGATACTGCTACTTTTTTGGGCAAAACATTTAAAGGTTTATAAAAGCCCCAAAAAAAAAAATCCCCAGACCATTCACTACCCCGGGTCTTGCACCAAAGCATAAACCCCTTAAAACCCTGCATGCCCCAAAAAATTTTAAAAAGTGCCAGAAGGAAATTATGTTTTTTTTAAACCCATCTTTTTTAATTAAATTTGGACATTAAATATCCCTGTCCTGGCCCCCAGCATGACCCCCAAAAACCTGCAGGGACCCCCAAATTTAAAAAGTGCGGAAAAAGGAGTCTTTAAACCCACCATTTTAGTTTCACTGGACATAGACTATCCCTGTCCGGGGCCCCCGCATGAGCCCCAAACCCCTGCATGACCCCAGATTAAAAAGGGGCCTAAAAAGGAGCTTTAAACCCACCATTTTAGTTTCATTGGCCCATTGATAAAACCTGTCCGGGGCCACAGCATAAGCCCCAAACCTGCATGCCCCGATTTAAAAAGTGCCGGAAAAAGGAGTCTACCCCCCCAACATTTTAGTTTCCTGGACATTGACAAACCTTTTCCGGGGGCACAGCAGGGAGCCCCAAAACCCTTCATGACCCCAGTTTAAAAAGTGCCAAAAAAAGGGAAAAGGTCTTTAAAACCACCATTTTTTTTTTTCTTTGGAAAATTGAAAAACCCTGCCTGGAACGCATAACCCCAAACTTGAATGCCCCCAAAGAAAAAAAGTGCCGGAAAAGGATTCTATCAACCAAAATTTTTTTCCCACTGGTTTTTGGGAACTATCCCTTTCCGGGCCCCCACAGCTTTGACCCCCAAAACCTGAAATGCCCCCAGATTAAAAAGGGGCCCGGGAAAAAAAGGAGTCCTTAAACCCCTTTTTTATTTTTTCACGGGACATTGACTAACCTGTCTGGGCCACAGGGGGGCCCCCAAACCTGCTTGCCCAAACAGTTTTAAAAAGTGACGGAAAAGGAGCCCTTTCAACCACCTTTTTAATTTTACGGGACATTGCTATCCCTGTCCTGGGCCACAGCATGAACCCCAAAACCTGCTGCCCCCCAGTTTTAAAAAGTCCCGGAAAAAGGAGTCTTTAAACCCAAAAACCATTATTTAGTTTAACCTGAACCCATTTGGGAAAATTTTTAAAATTTAACCCCTTTTGAACCCCGGGGCCACAGCATGGCCCCAAACCTGCATGCCCCCAGTTTAAAAAAAGTCCCAGAAAAAGGATCTTTCAACCCCCCCATTTATTTTCGTGGACATTGCCTAAAACCTGTCCGGGGGCCACAGCATGACCCCCACACCTGCATACCCCAGTTTAAAAAAGTGCCGGGAAAAAGGATCTTTCTTCCACCATTTTTTTCCACGGGACATTGACTATCCCTTCCGGGGCCACAGCATCCCCCCAAAACCCTGCAGGGAACCCCATTTTAAAAAAATTTCCCGGAAAAAAGGGAAATTTCTTTCAACCCCCCCTTTTTAGTTTAAATGGACTTTGACTTTTCCGGCCCCTGGGCCCACGCATGAGCCCCAAAACCTGCATAAACCCCCAGTTTAAAAAGTCCCGGGAAAAAGGGGATTCTTTACCACCTTTTTTAGTTTCACGGAATTGCCAAAACCCTGCCCCTGGGCCACGGGCATGGGGCCCCAAAACCGCATGCCCCAATTAAAAAGTGTCAGAAAAAGGAGTTTTTTAAACCCACCTTTTTAGTTTCATTTGGGGCATTGACTATACTTGTCCTTTTCCCCCCCAAGTATGACCTTTTAAACCTGTCTGCCCCCCAAAATTTAAAAAAGTCCCGGAAAAAGGATCTTTCAACCACCTTTTTTATTTTTAAACGGGGACATTTTCTATACCTGTCCGGGGCCCACAGCATGACCCCCAAACCCGAAATGACCCCCAGATTAAAAAATTTTTTTGGGCCCCCAAAAAGGGAGTCTTTCAACCACCTTTTTATTTTTCACGGGACTTGACTATACCTGCCTGGGCCACAGCATGACCCAAACCTCCATGACCCCAAATTTAAAAAAGTCCCCAGAAAAAGGAGTTTTTCAACCACCTTTTTTATTTTTTCACGGGACATTGACATATTTCCCTTGGGCCACAGCTTTGGCCCCAAACCTGCATGACCCCAGATTAAAAAGTTCCGGAAAAAAGGAGTCTTTCAACCACCTTTTTTTATTTTTCACGGGACTTTGACTATCCTGTCGGCCCACAGCATACCCCCAAACCTTGTATGCCCCCAAAATTAAAAAAGGCCCGGAAAAAAATTTTTCTTTCAACCACCATTTTAGTATTTCCTGGATTTTTAATGTCCCTGTGGGGGTAGCGCTTGCCCCCCGTATGGGGGTGCGGACCAATTAGCTTCATTTTAAAAATTTACTGGGGGTTTTAACCGCTCCTGTTCCACCCAGGTGCCCTTTTTCTTGGCATTCTTTTTCTCTTTTTATAAAACGTGCTGTGGGGAAATTTTTCTCTGTACTTTGTTCTCTGTCCGGGGCCCCCCTCCCCCAATTCCTCTGAATAACCTACACCCGGGTCAAGTTTTCCTGTACCTCCCTTGTAAAATTTTCAGGGGAATTTTTTTTCCCAGCTCTTGTACACCCCAATTTTTTTGTATTTTTAATTTTTAGAAAACAATTTTTAAAATAGGTTGGGAAATCCCAAATTCCCTTTGTTTCACTTTTTTTTAAATTTATTAAATGGGTTTGTCTCAATACAGGATTGTTAGCTATTTTAAAGATTTTGAAAAACAAGAAATTTTGAAAGGGGCCCAATTAATTTTCCTACCTATTTCCGTTTCGCGAAACCATCACCCTTTGAGCCACTCTTGACATTTGTGAAAAACAAATGTCTTTTTAGAAAAAAATTTTTTAAAAAAAGGATCTTTTATATGGGCGCATGCCCAACCAAAATCCCCCCAAAAAAATTCCCAAAACATAAAACCATGGGGGCCACTTTTGACAATATGAAGAACAAATGTTTTTAAAAAACAACTTTTTTTTTTTATTAAAAAGGACCTTTTGTATAGCTGCATGTCACAGTAAAATCCCCCAAAAATTAAAAAACCCATGCCCCTTGACCCATTTTGGAAAATTTGTGAAGAAAAAATTTTGGTCTGTTAAAAAACAACATTTTTTTTTTTTAAAAGGACCTGTAGTATAGCTGCATGTCCAGCAATGCCCCCAAAAATTAAAAGCAACCCTTGACCCACTTTGGAAAATTTGTGAAGAACAAATTCTTTTTAAAAGGAAAAAACATTTTTTTAAAATTGGCCCTGTAGTATAGCTGAAATGTCAAGCAAAATCCCCCCAAAAAATTCAAAGCATAAACCCGGGGAGCCACTTTGGGAAAAATTGTGGAACAAATGTCGTTGGAAACAACTTTTTTTTTAAAAAAGGTCCTTGTAGTTTTTGCTCCCTTTTTAAAAGCGCATGCCCAAAAAAATTATAAAAATGACTTTCAGCCACTGTTAAAAAAAGGGAGGGAGAAATGCCACTTAGAACCTTTTTTAAAAGTTCCGGGGGGACCAGGTTTAAATTGCTGGTATCTCACGCAACATGACCCCAAAAATTATAAATTTTGACTTCCAGCCACTATTAAAAATTGTGGGGGAGAAATGCCATTTAAAAAGGGACTTTTCTGTTCCAAAGGAAAAATTTTATTGCTGTATCAAAGAGAAACAGGGCCCCCAAAAAATTAAAATATACTTCTCAACCACTTTTTAAAAATTGTGAGGGAAAAAAAGCCATTTAAAAAACCACATTTCTGTTCCAAAGGACCATAATTATAGCTTTTATCTCCCCCAGCAACTTAAAACCCAAACCATTGAAAAATGGGGAAAATTTTCAAAAAGATAAAGTGGGGAAAAATGGAAATGGTGTTGTAATAAAACCTTTGGCTGTCTTTTACAGTCTCCTCACACCCAAAACCGGGAAAATAAAACTTTTGGGAAAAAGAGAAAAAAAAATTGGCAGTAAAAAATTGATCTTTTTAAAAAAAATTTTCAAGGGGGACCATTTCTGTTTAAAGAGGAATGTGAAGTAGGCCGGGAAATAATCGGTGACCTCGGCAATTGGGGCCACAACATCATCGCACCCCCCCTTGCCTGTTTTTTTTTTCGCACACCACCTTGGCCCCGGCACAAGGTTCTTGGCACCAAACCCAAACGGGTCGGTTTTCGTTGCGGGGGGCCTTCACAGCCCCCTTTACCCGTGTGTGGGAAAGGTCCCCCAAGGGCAGGTTAATTTTTAAAAAACGGCCCCGGTTTCTCTGGGCACGTGATGCCAAACCCGAGGGCCTTGGGGGAAAAAAACCCTGCACCATTTCCCGCGGGTTTTTAATGGGTGCGCCGAGCCTGAGAGCCACTTCACCCCCAGAATATCCACCCCAAACTCACCCATGAGCTGTCACAGAAAATATAGCGGCCCTTGGCCCTTTCTTACTAGTCCAAAAGTGTCGGTTGGGCAGATGGGGCTTTTTCCCGGGCCCCAAAATCAGACCAAAAGCGCTTTAAATTTTTGTACACGGGTGGCCCAAAGGGAGGGCGGCTTTTCTGGCAAAAAAAAATGCCTTTTCGGCATCTGGTATTTTGGGGAAAGGGAAGGGCCAGCGTGGCGGAACCCATCTTGTTACCGACGGGAAAGGCAAAATTTCCAACCAAAAGCCTGGCAATGCCGAATTCAGGGTTTTGGGCTTTTGGGGGTGGGGTTTGGGGGTTTAAATTTTTTTTCTTTGCTCCCCAAAACCCGGGAAAACAGGGAAGGGGGCTGCTAGACGGCCGCTGTACGGCTGCGGTCATTTAAAATGGGGGGGAGGGAAAGGGGTAGGATGGGTTCTGGTGGTGCTGGTGGTACTCGGGCGACGGGGAGGGAGAAGCAGAGGCCCGTTCCCCGTCATGACTCTGAGAGACAAGGGCAGCTGGGGAACGCTTGGGGGGTGGCGGAGGGGGAGGGGGCGAGACTGAGGGGGGTTTTTTCAGTGGTTTAGGGCCCGGGGTCAGTCTGGGTTTTTGGCCCCAAATTTTGCCTCCATTTTTAACTCATGCATTCGCCCGCATTTTCTAGACATGTTGGTGGTTGGGTTAAACCCCCAAGGTTCTTGCCTTTAATTAGCGTTTTGGGAAAAGGGGGCATTTTGCCCTCGCTGGGTGAAACAGAGGCTTGCTCAAAGAAGGCCCCGGGGTTTTTTTAGAGGGTCCGGACCTTTTTGACGGCGATAACGAGGAGCGGGGGTTTTGCTGACCTGGGTGGCGGGGAAACATAAACAGCGGGGCTTCTGCGACCGCCCTTCCCCTTTTTGAGGCGGAACCCGTTTCTGACACTACCCCCTCTCTTCCCCCTCGCCCGTGATGAAGCGTCGCAAAACAAAATTTTGCGGAAAAAACCCGTTGGTCCGCAATGTCGTCATCATCATTTATCAACCAGGTGACTTCGTCGTCCTGGAAAATTTGCATCCCGGAGCTGGGGCTGCAAAACAAGGGGGGAATGCAAAAGGGGTTGCCGACCCCCCGGGGTTTTTGCCGATTAAAACCGGGGTTCCTTTCCTCCTCTGAAGGCTTTAGTAAAATGGGTGTCAAGCAAAAAAAATAAACCTCTTTGGCCCCCTTGATCTTTTAAAAAGGGCCCTTTTGACCCCAAACCCCTTTTTTCATCAAAGGGTCTTAAAAAAATGGTTTTTCCACAGTTTGGGGGGTTCACGAAATTGCATTTTGGGGTGCTTCATGTTGGACGGAAAGCTCATGATGCTGTTTACGAAAATTTTTGGGCCGTTACTGGGGGGCAGGAGGGAAGACTGCTGGATGCAGGTTGCATTAACCATAGAAGGCAGATTGGCGAGCTGTTCGTTACTGAGATTCACAGGGCCTGACCCAGCGATGACAGGCCTACGGGGCCTGCAATGACGATCCGCTGGCATGCGTGTTGTCGCCAAAACACTGGGGGGCACCTTCTTCGTACCTCTACCTCCCTGTCCTACCCCCCTTTGCTCGATTTCCACCTGAAAATTTGCTACCCTGTTTAGAAATATAAAATTTGAGAAAAGGGTTTTGGAAAAGTTTTGGAAAGTCCCCTTTTTTTAAAAAACATCAAAATTTACAGTATTCTTAAATCCCCCAAAACAAAAAAAATTGCTGGGTTCCAAAAATTTTTTTGCAAAGTAGATCTATCAACAAACTTGACTGACCAAAAGGGGAAGAAAACACCTGTTTTGAAATGTAAAAGGATATTAAAAGGTTTTTTTTGACAAACCCTTTTTAAATTTACCCGTGGTACTACAAAATTTTTTCTATAAAATTTTTTCTTTCAAAATAGATTTTATCAAAAAAAGCTGGCCTGCGCCAAAAAAAAAAACAAATTTTCTGTAAAAGTAAATTCGGATAATAAAAGGTATTTTTTGGCACCTATCAATTCACCTGTGGTAACTACACAATTGCTGGATTCAAATTTAACTGCAAGGTAGCTCTATCAACAAATCTGGACTGGGCAAAAGTGCAAAAAACACGTATCTGTAATGTATTCGGATAATAAAAGGTATTTTTTGGCACCTATCAATTCACCTGTGGTGACTACAAAATTTCTGTATTCACATTTAAGTGCAAGGTGCCTCAATGAACAAAGCTGTAGTGCGCAAAAGTGAAAAAACACGTATCTGTAATGTATTCGGATAATAAAAGGTATTTTTGGCACCTATCAACCTGTGCTGACTACAAAATTGCTGGATTCTAATTTAACTGCAAGGTGGCTATATCAACAAAGCTGGAATGGGCAAAATTGAAAAAGAACACATATCTGAAATGTATACTGATAATAAAAGTGGAGTTTTGCACCTAACAAAGATTCCTGCAGTTAGTAGAAAAGATTTGTATGTTAATATAAGTTCAGGCTGCCCAATATCCAGGAAATATTTCAATAGAAAACTGTTAATAATAAAGCTATTGCAGTGCAATGTCTACACTAAGTCTTGGTAAATTTTATCCAGTATTCTTTATAGAGCTTGTCTGTGTTCGCCCTCCGTGACTTTACAGCGGTAGATGCGCCTTTAAAATTCTCTACCCAACTACATAAAATCTTCCAATCTCTGATCTAACTAAGTTGTAAGGATCACAGCTAATAGTAGAGGTTTCTCTGTGAAGAAATAGAATAATTTCGCTGAGCTGGTTGGACACAGGCAGAGCGCACGTCCTACTGCTATGAGACGCTGAGAGACACTGATCATGAACAGGAAGGGCTGTTCTATGTAAAACGAGGTCATGTGATTTTTCCAGCCAATCGCAACCATACAAATCCCAGTCATGACGTCGCACACACATCTCACCCTGCTCTATTCTGTAAGCTGATTTGCTGGCCGCCAAAATGACAGGAATCGCCAAAAATGGCGCGATCTTAATAGATGATGCACAGATTTTAACCTAAATTATCGCATGATTTAAAAATTTCGATCAACATAAAAACCGTGCCGATTTCAACTTTGTCGATAATAATCGCTCAACACTATCAATGAGCACTGCCTCAAATTCCTGCATTCTACTGTCAATTTGTGTGGGTGAAAGGAAATTGCTCACTTTTGTCTTGTAACGTGGATAAAGGAGGAAGGCCACCTTGTAATCGCTGTTCATTTTGATTGCCTTGATGTGTGGGTCATGTTGCAGGTAATGTAGCATCCAAGCACTCATGTGTGAGATGCTGACAGGATCTCCCAAGCCTTGGGGTCAAAGGGGCACTAACCAGATCTTCACCCTCTTCTTCCTTCTCCTCCTGAAATCTGTGCCAACCTCCTAACACTGAAGGGTAATCATTACCGGTGGTGTCCACCCCTGCCTCCTCATACTCTTCCACTTCCTCATCCTGACCATCACCAGAGCCCTGGTTAGCATCATGCCTTCTACTCTGTTAGCTGAACTTCTGTCCTGCACCCACCCTGGACCTCGATCTACCGCCTAAGAAGACCGATGCAATTGAGAAATAGTCGGGCCTTCAACATCCGACGGTGAGTAAGGCTCTGTGTCCACCTCATCCTCCTCTATCACTGGCGGGACCTGCTGCCGCAGAGAGTCTAATGCTTGGTCCAGTAAAAATATGACCACAATGGTCATGCTGAGAACGCCATTTTCCTGACAGACCATTTTGGTTGCGTCTTCAAAACTATCAAGGATGTTGCAGAGATCCTTCACCTGCCTCCACTCTCTATGGCTCAACAACACCGAGTTCAGCACCACTGCTTGTGAGGCCATGCGACACTTCATACTGCATAATGGCATTACACTGCTGCCACAATCGCTGGAGAATGTGGCAGGTGTAATTCCAGCATGTTGCCACGTCAACAATGAGACGGTTGGAGGGAGGCCCAAATCACGCTGCATTGCTGCCAGTCGTTCTGGAGCAGGGTGCGAACGCCGGAAATGTGAGCCAATACCTCAAGCCTTCCTCAGTAGACAGTCAAGACCCGAGTAGCGCTTGAGAAATTTCTGCACAACCAGGTTCATGACATGTGCCAGGCAAGGGATTTGCATAAGTCTACCGATCCTAAGAGTGGCAAGGAGATTTCTCCCATTGTCACACACCACATTGACAGACTCCAGGTTCTTATCTCCCAGCCACTGGTCGGTCTCAGTGTGCAGAGCCGTCCACAGCTCTTGACCTGTGTGTTGACGGTCTCCAAGACACATTAATTTCAGAACAGCCTGGTTTCTCTTGGCACGTGATGCTATCCTTGGAGGTTGGTGATCTGGACTCTGCACCATCCCTGCAGTGTGGAAGAGTGTCCGCCGAGCCCGAAGTCCATTCCCAGAGGCACTGTCATCCACTCAACTCATCCAGTGTGCAGTCAATGAGATGCAGCGCCCTTGACCGTACTTACTAATCCATGCGTCTGTAGTCAGATGGACTTTGATGGACACAGATGCAGTATCTTTTCTGCAACGTAGTGGGTCAGGACAGGGACATCTTTTCTGGCAAAGAAATGCCTGCTCAGCACCTAATATTGGGGGAATGCCAGGGCCATGACATGGTGGAACCCATCTGTGTCCACCAGGCGGAAAGGTAGCTTCTCCAAGGCCAACAGCCTGGCAATGCCGACATTCAGGATTTTGGCTTTGGGATGGTTGGGGTGAAAGTGTTTCTTATGCTCTCACACCTGGTACGCAGAAGGGTGGCTGCTGGACTGACCACTGTATGGTGGAAGGGGGAAGGTGTAAGTGGGGTTGTTGGTGGTGGGAATTGGCCGACAGTGTCTGGGACTGGGGATGGTGCTTGCCAATGCTGCTCCGGTGCAACGGCAGCAGAGGACCACTTTGGCTTGGACGTGGTGGAGGAGGAGGCGGAATAAGAGCTCACAATGGTTGGAAACCTAGGACCTCTGTGGTCTTTTTTCTCCAAGTGACTCTTCCAAAGAAATTCATGTTTTAGATGCATGTGTGGTTAAATTCTTTAGAATCTTTCCCCTACTAACGCCTTGACGGCAAATCTGGCATATGAAGTCGGTCGGCAAATTTGAAGCTTGATCGAAAAAGGCACGGGCTTCACCACTGCTGGACCTCTTCAACAGTGAAAAACTAGTAGCTGTGTTCCTGCTGCCACCACTGACCATGGCTTTCGGATTAATGTCAGTAGACTTGTGCGACCGCCCTTTCCCTTTTCTGAAGCTGGACCCGTACTGACACTACCCCATCATCCTCCTCCTCCTCCACTGATGATGCGCTCGCCAGCTGCTGCTCAAAAGACTACGTCGGATCCGCAATGTCATCATCATCATCATCATCATCATCACAGGTGACTTCCTGTTCCTGACAGTCTTTCCCCATGACACACAATCCAGAAACATCAGTGGCTGGGTGAAAGATGCAAGAGTCTGTCTGGATTCCAGAAACTCACTCAACTTTTATGCACACACATTGATTATAAGCAAACACGTCACAGATGAGGATGTTACCTTTAGTAGCCATTCAAACCCATTTGTGTCAGCTTCTGTGCATGCTATCAGGCCAAAATCACAAAGGTATGTAAACTTTTGATCAAGGTCATTTGGAGGTTTTGGTTGTCATTATGATTTAAAAAGAGAAAACATAGTAGTTTGACAATAAATGGCTTCACCCAACTACGAACCATGAGTGGAACAAAACTTTTTATGTTATCATTGATATTCTCTGAAAAAGACCACGATAGCAATAATTGTGCTGTTGTATGTTAACTTATGAACACAACTGTAGGATTATAAACAGATTTTTTTCTATGTAATATCTGTTAAATTAGTTCTTATGGAAGAACCCTGACACCAAATCAACAGTGTTCTTAAATGCCTATACTTTACAACTGGCAAATAGGAGGAGAAATATAATTTTTTCTATGGAATATCTGTGAAATGGGGTCTTACGGAAGAACCCTGACAGCAAATCAGCAATGTTCTTAAATGCCTATACTTTGCAACTGGCAAAAAAAATTATAAACAGATTTTTTTCAATGGAATATCTGTGAATTGAGTCTTATGGAAGAACCCTGACAGTAAATCAACAGTGTTCTTAAATGCCTATACCTTGCAACTGGCAAATAGGATTATAAAATATTTTTTTTCTATGGGATATGTGTGAAATGGGGTCTTATGGAAGAATCCTGACAGCAAATCAGCAGTGTTCTTAAATGCCTAAATTTTGCAATTGGCAAATAAGATTATAAACAGAATTTTTTCTATGCAATATCTGTGACATGGGAACTTATTGAAGAACCCTGGCAGCAAATCAGCAGTGTTCTTAAATGCCTACATTTTGCAACTGGCAAATTGGAGTATAAATAGAATTTTTTCTATGGGATATCTGTGAAATGGGGTCGTATAGAAGAACCCTAACAGTAAATCAACAGTGTTCTTAAATGCCTATACTTTGCAATTGGCAAATAGGATTATAAATATAATTTTTCTATGCAATATCTGTGAAATGGGGTCTTATGGAAGAACTCTGACAGCAAATCAACAGTGTTCTTAAATGACTATAATTTGCAACTGGCAAATAGAAGTAGAAATTGATTTTTTTCCTTGGTATATCTGTGAAATGGGGTCTCATGGAAGAAACCTGACAGCAAATCAAAATAGTTCTTAAATGCCTATACTTTACAACTGGTATGTAGGAGTAGAAATAGATTTTTTTCCATGGAATATCTGTGAAATGGGGTCTTACAGAAGAATCCTGACAGCAAATCAACATTGTTCTTAAATGCCTATACTTTGCAACTCTCAAATAGGATTATATATATATATATATATATATATATATATATTTTTTTTTTTTTCATATGGAATATATGTTAACGCTGTCGTAGGGAAGAACCCTGGCAGCAACAGTGCGACACAGAAGTCTTTCTGTATCAAAAAATGTAACTCCAAGCAAATAATATTAAAAAAAGATTTCTTTCTATGGAATATTTGTTAATGCTGTCTTATGGAGGAACACTGGAAGCAACACTGTAACACTTGCATTTTTTTCTATGGCAGATTTGCTGATGGTGTCTTCTGCAGTTGCTGGACCCCAAAAACAGGAAAAATGAACTTTTGGGCACTCTGAATAAAGATGGGAAAAAAGCAGCCAGCTATATAAAACTGTGCACTATACACAAGCTATACAAAACTCCCTAACTCCCTAACTATTGAGGTGTATGATTCCCTAAGCTAGCTGTCCCCTTCCCCAACTAATCTCCACTAGCAGCTTTTCCTGTGTAAAATCACTAGAAAATGGTGTTTCTGCCTGCTGGCAAACAAGCACAAAGCAGTATGTTCAGTACAGAGAGTAAGGTCAAAATGGCGTTCAATAGGAAATACAATGACATACACATAAGACGGTCATATGATTTTAGCAGCCAATGAGATCGCGACACCCTCAGTGGTGACGTTTTTAACCCCCCTCTGTGCTCTGCACAGATTGATTAGCCACCAAAACTGAAGGAAGCAGCTGAAAATGACACTAAACGCATGTCCTGATCTCGAATTTTACCAAACTTGCCGCAGAAAATTAGTTTCGGTTGGGGTTCGGAAAATGCGTAAAATTCGACTTAAACTAACTAACCTTTTTCTGAATGGTTCACTCAACACTATGTCAAAGCAGTAACACCAAATTTGAGACACCTGCTCCCCATTCACATCTGAGACTGTAACACTAACAATTCACATGACACTGTGTTAGGGAAAATGGCAAACTGGACACAACGTTTCCATTTTCTCTTAGGGATGTACTCACTTTGCTTGCCAACAGTTTAGACATTGATGGCTCTGTGTCGAGTTACTTTGAGGGCACAACAAATTTATGTTGTTATTTAACCTGTACACTGACTATTTTACATTGTATCAAGGTGTCATATCTTAAGTGTTGTCCCATAAAAAGATATAGTAATAAAATATTGGTGTACTCCCTTTTGTGAGATACTATATCGTGGTTTATTTGAATGGCATACTTCTTTTTTATCCTGATTTAGAGGCACATATTTTTGCCGTCCATACATACATAAGGAAAACTCAAGAATGAGAAGTACCCTTTTGTATGTTCCAACCTGCCAAATCTTGAATATGCAATTCCTGATTCAGGTTTACTCAATAACCTTGAGAAGTTTTTTTTAGTGCTCAACTGGCTCAATCCTTTAGGCTATGTTCACACGACTTATTCTGGGACATATTTCAGCCCATAATTTCCGCCGTACTGTACGAATTACGGGCTGAAATACTTCCCAGTCATTACGGTAATCCACAGTTCTCATAGAGAACTATGGATTACGTCTCCTCTCCCTGCTCACACAATATGGTGAGTGGGGAGATAATTGACATGTCATTTATTCACGGCATATACACGCCGAGAATAATGCATGTCTATGGGGCCGGCGGGCTGCCGAACCCACCCCCACCCCACCCCCCGCCCCGCTCCCACCCCTGTACACCCGGCGTAATTGTGGGGCGAAATACGTCCCGCAATTAAGCTGTGTGAACATAGCCTTAGGGTTCCATACTACTTAGTGTTTCTGGAGTTTGTTAAAGTTTACTAATTATTATCAATTTATTCTACAATTTTCCACTATCCATTACTGCTCTTACAATAAAGGAAACCTAAAGGCCTAACAATGTTTTAAAAAGTCTTTGCTTCTGCCACAGTTTTTGGAATTTGACACATCCCCTTTGGAAGATGCTTGTTTCCAAGACAATAAAGGCAGAATTTTAACTTATGATTTTTTTCCTAGAACTTTCTACCCTGGCAGAACATATCATATGAGATCTGTAATTGCTGGTGACTAGCACCTTACTGACATTTGACGTAGTAGTTTGTTATAGTATCGGTAAAGGGTCATGTAGTGGGATTATAGCATGATCCCACTACATAGCCTGGTAACAGCACAAAATGGAGCTGGCTCCATTCCATTCTGTTTAACCCTTTATACGCCCCAGTCAGGAAGTGGTAAAACTGCCATATTGGTACACCCTTTTGCATTGTCTATACAAAGCAATAGACTGCATAAACGTTCACGCCCCCTAGGTGGACTCAAAATTACATAAAAAAAATGTTTTAAAGTGTAAAAAGAAATTTAACTTAAAAGTTCAAATCACCTCCCTTTTGCCAATTTACAAATTAAAATTTTAAAACATTTTAAAAATGTGCACATAATTGGTATCGCCGCATCCATAAAAGTCCGATCTTTTGAAATATAACATCATTAATTCCTTATACTGAACACTGTAGAAGAAAAATATTCCAAATGTCCCCTAAAAATTGGAATAAAAGTGATCAAACAAGTTGCATGCATTCCAAATTAATACTAGTAAAGAAACACTTCAGCTGGCAAAAAATACCCCAGCACTGAAGTCAGTAAAAGTTAAAAAAAGTTATTGGTAGCAGAAAAATGTGAAAAATAGAAAATGTTTGGATTTTTTTATGGTAACGAAACATAAATAAAGCCCTATATATTTGGTATTGCCAGATTCATATGAATCGATGGAATACAGGTAACACATGAATTATTCGGAATATTGAACGCAGTAAAAACAAAACTCCCTGTACCTGGCCCAAGTACAGTTTTTTTCACATTTTACCCCACTTAGATTTTTTTAGCAGTTTATTTAATGGCAGAGTGAATGACACCATTTGAATGTACATATTGCACAGAAAAATAAAAACCCTCAAATATTTATGTAGGGGAAAAAAATTAAAAAGTTATGGCATCGGGAAGGCATGGACGACAAAACGAACGTGACAAAGAAAAAAAAAATGGACCTCGGCAGGGAGGAGTTAAACGTGACGTTTAAAGACTTCACTGTAGATAAACGACCTGCAATGCCCACCATCTAACGTCGTGGGCAGTCGTTAAGGAGCTGATGCTCCTTATAAGGTAGTGAAAAACTACAAAAAAAAGTTTGTAGGTTGGAGATCACAAAGTTATCCCACACCTCCATCTACAACATGGCTTGGTAAGTTGGCAGTCATGTCATACTTCTTTCATTTGCAGATGGATAGATGGAACAGTGCTCCATAAGATGTTCAGAGCTTGGGCTACTTTTTAATAGCTAATCCTGCAATACACTTTGATACAACTTTATCCCTGAGCTGCCTATTGTGTTCCTCTGTTTTCCTGCTCAAGTTGATGTATCCAAGGCCTGAACTTGGAGACTGCCCTAATAAATCTTTCTACCAGACAATTCAAGCCATCTAATATCAAGGTTGACTAATAATGGCAAAAAACTAGACCTCGTGAGGTTTTTCTAGAGCTCCAACTTATCTGTTATGGAGGGGATGATCTTGTTTCACCTTGCTTATTTACATATATAAGAAAAGGAAATGTCGGAGTCCCAACCTGCAACTCTGAGCTCTCGCATATTTGAGGACCTGTAGCCTTTCAAGTTGTCCAGAAAACCTTGTGCTCTTAGCATCTCTAGATGCCCCCCTTGCCTAGCTGGAAAGCATCTGTAGTGGGATAGCTCCTTGGACCTGGAGTAACGACCTCATTTTGGATGGAGACTTCCATTAATCCAGACAGTACAGGACTTTAGGCTACAGGTACAGCTATGATCTAATCCTATTGAGAGACGTGTTCCACTGTGCAAGGAATTAGCACTGAAGTAGTCAGACATCAGCATAAGACCATAGAATTGCCTTTATGATCGCACTTATTACAGTGACTAACTCTTTTGGAGATTTGTTCCACTATGCAAGGATTTCCAGCAAAGTCATTTAATATAAGCAAACATACACAGAATCGCCTTGAGAAACCTATTCTCTTGTGCAAGGAATTCCACTAAAATCACTTGTAAGCATGAGCCCACAATTGCTTTTATTGTGGCACTCATTACGGGGCAAAGTGACTGTCTAAACTTTTGTAAAACTTGTTCCACTATGCAAGGAATTTAACCGAAGTCCAAGGAATTAACACTGAATTGGTCTCTTAAGAGATCATATAGCTTGCCAGGGCTCTATCCAAAGAGCAAAAAAACCTGCTTAAATATAATAGAAGCTTTGCATTCTCTGTAGCAACAAATATGCAGAGAACAAGTCATAAGTGGAACTAATGTGCAAACAGAAACACACAGTGAGAAAACAACCTGAAGATAACTACATGTTTTCCAAATCATGAACCAGTCTGAACAAAGTGTGCAGCAGGTTAATAATAGAAGCAATAATATTTCCCTCATAAAATTAAGGTTAAATCTGTATAATATAAAAAAGTTCTTATTTTATTGAGACACTCTGAATCTTCCACCTGTCCCACATCTGATAGGACAGAAAAAAACACCAGAAGGTGTGGAATAGATTACAATTCCAGTTCATTAAAACTGCCCTCTGTCCTATCACAAGAGAAATGTAACACACATGAACACATGAGGTTTTTTGGTGCAGATAAAAAAATAAAATAAAGGTAAATGGGGAGAAAGATGTAACAAACTGCCCGTCACAGCATGTGTTTAAAAAAAAAAAAAAATGCAACTAACCAAGCACAACAAAATGGGAAAAAGCAGCACAAAGAAAATAGCAACATCTGTAGTAAGTTTCATATTTCCCCATTGACTTCTAGCTAATATATAACTGCTGTAGTTTGTGCAATATAAGAGAAAGTAAAGCTTTATAAGAATAAGTGCAAAAATGCACATACATGCTGTTACACCTTATTGTAGCTTAAAGACCATAACTAGTTCATACTACATGCAAATGTGAAAAGGAGATAAAGAAATTATACAGATGACTTTAAATGGCACAGAAAATGCAGTCAACAAATATTTCACGTTACAATCTCAAAACACCAAAATGCTAGTAAATTGTTACTGTGAAAGGAGCTCTAAAAACAATAAATTGTTTACTTTCAAATACACAGAGCCTAACCTAAAGAAGGTTGACCCCCAATGCAAAGAATGAGGTTGGTGGAATTAGGACAATAAGGAACAACTAGGCAGTGTCACCAATGCCCCTGCGACCTTCATCCCAGGTCGCAGGCGCATCCGTGCCCTGCTGCCGAGCATGTCGGGTCGCGGGCGCGCTCATTCTCCGATCTGTCCCCCGGGGTACTTACCCAGCCACGCTCCTGCTGCAGCCTCTGTCCCGCGCGCGCCCGGCCCCGCTCCCTAGGGTGCACTCGCGCCCAGGCAGTGTTACATTTAAAGGGCCAGCGCACCGGTAATTGGCTATTGCCTGGTTACCCTGCCGGATCTTTAGTGCCATTAGCCTACTGAGAAAGTGTTCATGAAGTCTTGTCTATTGCCGTGTACCGTACCATTTGCCTCCGTTCCTCGACCACGAATCTTGCCGCCTGTCCTGACCTTCCTGCTTGTCGTCAACCACGAACCTCTGCCGCCTGTCCTGACCTTCTGCCTGTCCCCGACTATGTCTACGCCTTACAATTTTGTACCACGCTACACCTCGGCTGCCTCCGCAAGCCAGTCATGTCAGGGGTAGCAACCTGGTAGACTCCCGCCGCAGCAAGTCCATCCTGCTTTGCGGCGGGCTCTGGTGAAAACCGGGACCTACTTAGATTCCGCTCCCTGGCGTGGCTTACGCCATCGCTTGCGGTGGTCCAGAGGATCCACTACCGTTGCTCATGACAGGCAGAGACAAGGAAAGCAGTGGATGGATGAATTAAATTTGTAACCCAGGCATATCCCATCACAATACGGAGTTTGAGCCTTCTAATAATGGCCACATTTTTGGGGTAGGAAAACACAGCATCCTGGTGTGCTTACAATGCAGCTGAGAACAGCTATGGCATACAGTGGCAGGAATTTTCAATTACCTTTTTGCAACAGCAGAGGAACAACCGAAAACCTTGTTGCAATTAATTATTGAACATTGATCATTTATGTACGGCCATTACTGCCTGTAAATCCATGCAGCTGATCATCCAGCTAATTAAAAAATCCCTGCTATTGGCTGCCACAGTGGTTCTTGGCTGCATCAAGTCCTGCTGCCCTACCTAAGACTAGGATGTGATGGAAGGAGAGAAGATTAGATATGGGATATACAGTATGGGTTTATATGATTTGATCCTGAATTTCTGAGCAGAGAAAATCTCAAAAGTGAATATACTGCTGTCCCTGCCGACACACACTGATTAATAGTTTGGTCTGCACACACGAGCAGTCATTCTCTGCATGTGGGCGTAGAAAGCAAGACTTCCACTGTCTCTTAAACAGTCCTATCAGGATGTACTCCACTTTAAACCCTATAAATCTATTTAACAGAGCTCAGCTTCTCTCTCTCTATCACATCTTGTTTTCAGACTAGTTAACGTTAAATCTTATTGTTACTTTCAAAAGAAACATGAAACTTAAACATGTAAAGTACAATATGTACAGTATCTCACAAAAGTGACTACACCCCTCACATTTTTGTCAGTATTGTATTACATCTTTTTATGAGACAACCACACACAGCCAATGTCTAAACCACTGGCAACAAAAATGAGTACTTCCCTAACTGAAAGTGGACAAATTGTCCCCAATTTGCCATTTTTCCTTCACAGTGTCATGTGACTTGCTAATGTTAGAAGTAGTGATGAGTGATGGTGTCAACAATCGTTATCGGGTCGATAGTCGATATCGACAATTATCATGTCGATAGCCGATAGTCGATCGTCGATTATCGCCGATGACCATTAAAGCCTATGGGAGAAGAACAACAGCTTCATTCTTACACCCAAACAGGTGAGGAGAAGCTGTAACTAACATCCACAAAATTAAACTGGATATGTGCTACATCTTAAGCAAGAGAATTAAGCTATAAAAGTTACAGAAAAAAATTCATATGCTAAAATAATTCATTATGTTCAATAGCTAACCGAAAACATGAGGACGGCGTAGCCACAGCAGGTACAGTGGTAGCAGCTGCAAAGGGGCCCCTTTCACACAAAACAAGACACCGGAATTGGAAATGGCACAAGGGAACTGGCAGGAGACCCCTATCACTTTTTGCACCAAGGACCAACAACTTGTCATATATGTGGTGCTGGTGGCAGCAAGAACGTCCCAACGGGGAATACGGATGTTCAACTGGCAGGGCCATAGTTAGAGTGGGTGCTGTGAGAGCCAGGGCCATCTATTAACCATTTCATGGCCACAGGCACCTATATCAAATGGGGTACCCACCGATTACTACTTCCTATTTTTAACATATCACAGGGCACCTGTTTGACACCGGCCCCTGGTAGGATTACTGCCTTGTTGCCACCCCTGGCATACATTTTAAAGCCAGCAAAGATGCCCTTGATAGAGCCTCAGAATAAAAAGTGCCTAGTCTTTGAACCACCATTTTAGTTGAACTGGACATTGACTATCCCTGTCCTGGACCGCAGCATGAACCCAAAACCCGCATGACCCACAGATTAACAACTGCCGGAAGGCAGTATTATTTGAACCACTACTTTAGTTGAACTGGACATTGACTTTGCATGTCCTGTACCACAGCATGACTCCTAAACCTGCATGACCCACAGATCACAAAGTGCCGGAAGAAGGTAGTATTTGAAGCAGTATTTTAGTTTAACTGGACATTCTCTATACTTGTCCTGTACACAGCATGACCCCCAAACCCACATGACGCACAGATTAAAAAGTGCCGGAAGACAGTATTATTTGAATCACTATTTTAGTTGAACTGAACATTGACTATCCTTGTCCTGGGTCGCAGCATGACCCCAAAACCCGCATGACCCACAGATTACCAAGTGCCAGAAGACAGTATTATTTGAACCACTATTTTAGTTGAACTGGACACTGACTATCAATGTCCTATACCGCAGCATGACCCCCAAACCCGCATGACCCACAGATTAAAAAGTGCCAGAAGAAAGTAGTCTTTGTACCACCATTTTAGTTGGACTGGACATTGACTATACCTGTCCTGTACCACAGCTTGACCCTTAAACCTGCTTGACTCACAGATCACAAAGTGGCACTATGCAATTTTGTACAGTGACTGTCACTTAGTATATTTTTTGTTATCTGACATTTGTTATGGAATTTATTTAGGGAAATTTTATTTATAGTTTTACATTATTATCATTTTGCTTTTTTTCAAGTGTGATAACATCCAACATACACCCCTCCCTGCAGTTTATTTTTTACACGTGTAGATGTGTTAATTCATTCACACACCACATAAGTAATAAAAATGCCCTAATCATCCCCAAAACACTTCTTAGTTGAGAAGACATTTGCCCTCCTGGATTCTGAGAGTGATTCGGCCAATGAATTAATTGGTTTAATTTTTCCTCCAAATCCTTCTTCAGTGATTAAGGACAGACTCCCCTGGAAATCAGATGATTTGACCCCATAGTGACTCCAGCCCCAGAAAATTTTAAGCCTCAAATTGTGCAATTTGTGTCCAACCCTGGAGCCCTTTTTGACACTACATAACCTCAAAGAAATTACCTTTTTCAAAATCTTATTTTTTAGAGAAATTTGAAGCTCTCCTTATTGCCCCTCGTGGTGAGAGGCAGTGCTGCCGTCAGTCATCTATTAACACGGAGGTTCAGCTGCTAGGGCCAGACTTACAGTGGGTGTGGTGAGAGACAGGGCTGGCGTCCATCATCTATTAACACGCAGGTTCAGCTAGCAGGGTCAGAGTTACAGTGGGTGTGGTGAGAGCCCGGGCTGGCATCAGTCATCTATTAACACGGCAAAAATGCCCTTATGATGCAGCAACGAAAACAGTCGGGCTGAAGCAGAGTGCAGAAGCGGAAGTGTGAGCTAAGACCTCGATCCTTCCTCAGAAGACAGTCAAGACCTGGATAGCGCTTGAGAAATTTCTAACTCTACGAGAGCGCTTGCCCCTCCATATGAGTGCGGACCAATTGAGCTTCACTTGGAAACGCTGGTGATTGACACTCCTGTTCCACCCAGGTGCCCTTTATCTTGGCTTTCTTTTTCTCATTTTTCTGAACGTGCTAGAGGAAATTATCTCTGTTCTTAGGGTGACGAATGTGCTCCATACTCAATGTCCTGTGAATAACCTACATCTGTTCAAGTCTTTTATCAGTGGTTACTGTACCTCCCTTGTACAAATCAGAGGAATATTTGTACCAGCTCTTTTGTACATGCAAGATTTTTAGTAGTTTAATTCTAGAAAACACATTTTTAAAATAGGATGGAATCCCACCACGTCTTTGTTTCTCTTTCTTAATTGTATTAAAGGAGTTGTCTCACTACAGGGATTGCTTGTTATGTTAAAGATCTTGCAAAAACAAGTCACTTTGCAATATGTGTCCATTAACAGTGTCCTACCTATTCCCGTTTTTGACAGCACCATGCCCCAAAAAATTAATAAAATGACCCTTTGGCCACTGTTGACAATTGTGAAGAACACATGCCTGTTATAAACCACATTTTTTACAATAGGACCTGTAGTATAGCTATTTTTGACAGCACCATGCCCCCAAAAATTCAAAACATGATCCTATGGCCACTGTTGACAATTGTGAAGAACAAATGCCTGTTAGTAACCACATTTTTTACAATAGGACCTGTAGTATAGCTGTATTTCACGGCACCATGCCCCAAAAATTAAAAACATGACCCTTCAGCCACTGTTGACAATTGTGAAGCACAAATGCTAGTTATAAATCACATTTTTTACAATAGGACCTGTAGTATAGCTGTTTTTGAAAGCACCATGGCACCATGTCCCCAAAACTTCAAAACATGACCCTTGGGCCACTGTTGATAATTGTGAAGAACAAATGCCTGTTATAAACCACATTTTTTACAGTAGGACCTGTAGTATAGCTGTATTTCACAGTACCATGCCCCCAAAAATTTAAAACATGACCCTTCGGCCACTGCTGACAATTGTGAAGAACAAATGCCTGTTAAAAATCTAAATTTTTACAATAGGACCTGTAGTATAGCTGTATTTCACAGCACCATGCCTCCAAAAATTATAAAATGACCTCTCAGCCACTGTTAAAAATTGTGAGGAAGAAATGCCTGTTAGAAACTACATTTCTGTTCCAAAGGACCTTGATTATAGCTGTATTTCATAGCACCATGACCCCAAAACCATTGACAGTGCAAAATTTTTTAAAGACCTTTTGTGCACTCAGAATTAAAATTGCAGTAAGAAATGATCATTTAAAAAAAAAAAAATTCAAGAGGACCATTTCTTTTGGAAGAGGAATGTGAGGTAGACCGGCAATTAATCGGTGACCTCGGCAACTAAGGCCACAGCATCAGAGATCCACACCTGATTCCTCTTGATGAAAGTCAAAGATCTACATTGTCAGTGGAAAGCCGGATGCGATTGTCTGTAATGACTTCTCCAGCTGTGCTGAAGGTCCGCTCAGATATGATGCTGGCTGCTGGGCAGGACAACACCTCTATGGCGTGGCGAGCGAGCTTGGGCCATTCATCCATTTTGGATACCCAGAAGTCAATTGGGTCCGGAACACATCCAAAAACATCGGTGTTGAGACACAGATAGTCATGCACCATGATCATAAGCCTGTTTCTGTGTGTCCTATGTGTGCCCTGCATTACATGCGTTGGTGAGGTGGTAAATAATGACTGCCAGACGTTATCTATTAGGCTTCTGCCACAATGCCTGCTGCTGCTACGGCTACTTCGCACTCCACTGCTGTCACGTTGCTGACGTTGTTCCACCGCGGCATTAGAAGAACATGAAGCAGAAGCAACAGATGTCTCCAGTTGATCAATTAGCACGGTCTCATATTCCTGCATTCTGCTCCTAATTTGGGTGGGTGGAAGGAAAGTGCTGAGTTTCGCTTTGTAACGGGAATTGAGGAGGGTGGCCATCCAGTACCTGCTGTTCATTTTGATGGCCTTAATGTGGGGATCATGTTGGAGGAAATGGAGCATCCAAGCACTCATGTGAGAGATGGAGCATTGATTTCCAAAGCCTCAGGGTCAAGGGGCACTGGTAAACTGATCTTTCACGTCTTCCTCCTCCACCTCAAATCCGTGCCAACCTCTTTCCAAGGCAGGGACATCAGTACCGTCGGTGTTCAACCATGCCTCATCCTCCACCTCCGCTTCCTCCTCCTCAGCTTAAACACATCCCTGACTTGCCTCAGATGATGTACCCTGAGAGCTGAGGCGCCGCTTTGCACCAGCCCTGGACCCCGAACACTGCCTAACAAAGACCGATAAAATTGTGAAACGGTCGGGCCTTCTGGATCCAACGGAGAGTAAAGCTCTGTGTCCGCATCTGTGTCCGTCTCCTCCTCTGTCCCTGGTGGGACCTGATGTTTCAGAGTGTCCAACGATCGTTCCAGGACTAAGATCACCATAATGCTCATGCTGACAAGGGCATTGTCCGCACTGACCATTTTGGTGGCTTCTTCAAAACTGGCAAGGATGGTGCAGAGCTCTTGCACCTGCCTCGACTCTCGGTGGCTAAACACCCCGAGGTCTGCACCGCTGCTTGTTAGGCCTTTCGCCACTTCATATTGCATAATGGCATTATGCTGCTGCCACAATCGCTGGAGCATGTGAAGGATGGAATTCCAGCGTGTTGCCATGTGAACGATGAGGGGACAAGGAGGCCAAGCTGATGCTGTAACGCAGCCAGCCAGCATGAAGCAGGGTGCGAACGGCGGATGTGTGAGCTCAGACCTCGAGCCTTCCTCAACAGGCAGTTGAGACTCGGGTAGCACTTTAGACATTTTTGGACGACGAGGTTCATGATGTGTGCCAGGCAAGGGATGTGCTCCAGCTTACCGATCTTAAGGGCAGCCAGAAGATTTTGCCTGTTATCGCACACCACGTTGCCTGACACAATGTTCTTGTCACCCAGCCACCGCTCGGTCTCATTGCGCAGAGACGTCCACAGCTCCTGACCGGTGTGTTGACGATCTCCAAGACAGATTAATTTCAACACAGCCTGGTTTCTCTGGGCACGAGATGCTACCCATGGACCTTGGGGGAAAGAACCCTGCACCATGCCTGTGGTTTTGAAGAGGGTGCGCCAAGCCTGTCACCACCAGAGACATGCACCCAGCTCACCCAGTGAGCTGTCACAGAGATATAGCAGCCTTAACCGTGTTTACTAGTCCATGTATCAGTGGTCAGATGGACTTTGCCGGACACAGATGCAGACAACACGCTGGAGATTTTAGATAACACATGGCTGGCCAGGGCAGGGGCGGCTTTTCTGGCAAAGAAATGCCTGCTCGACATCTGGTATTGGGCGCAGGCAAGGGTCATGATGTGGCGGAACCCATTTGTGTCTACCAGGCAGAAAGGCAACATTTCTAAGGCCAAAAGCCTGGCAATACCAACATTCAGGCTTTTGGCTTTGGGATGGTTTGGGTTAAAGTGTTTCTTATGCTCCCAAACCTGGTAGACAGAAGGCTGGCTGCTAGACTGTCCGCTGCATGGCGTGCAGGTCAAACTGGTAGAAGGAGAAGGGCTAGGCTGTGTCTCTGGTGGTGGTGGTATCCGGCACAGGCAGTGTGAATATGTTATCATGTGATCACATATGTGATCACATATGTGAACTTTTCCCTTCAGAACTGGACCAGTGGGCATTATTTGAGCATGATAACTACCAAAAACATACCTCCAAGACAATCACTGCCTTGGTAAAGAAAATAAGGGTAAAGGTATTGGACTGGCCAAGCATGTCTCCAGACCAAAACCATGTTGAGCATCTGTGGGGCATCCTCAAACTGAAGGTGAAGCAGCGCAAGGTCTCTAACATCCACCATCTCTGTGATGTTGTCATGGAGAAGTGGAAGAGGATTCCAGAGGCAAACTGTGAAGCTCTAGTGAACTCCATGCCCAAGAGAGTTAAGGCAGTACTGGTAAATAATGGTGACCACACAAAATATTGACACTTTGGTGCCCAAATTTGTCCAATTTTCAGAAGTGTAATCAGTTGTTGTCGACAGTTTAGCTGATTGCTGTGTGTTGAGTGTGATTGAGAACAAACCAAATGTACACTGTTATACAAGCTGTACACTGACTACTTTAGATTGCATAAAAGTGTCATACCTTCAGTGTTGTTTGATGAAGAGATATAATACATATGAGGGGTGCACTCACTTTTGTGAGATACTGTAAAGTGTCAAGACAGACAGACAGATAGACAGAC
Source organism: Phyllomedusa bahiana (assembly GCA_025379985.1). Lineage (NCBI taxonomy): Eukaryota > Metazoa > Chordata > Amphibia > Anura > Hylidae > Phyllomedusa > Phyllomedusa bahiana. The sequence goes on along the minus strand of JAODAL010019351.1, from coordinate 2,461 downwards.
AGACAGACAGACAGATAGATAGATAGATAGATAGATAGATAGATAGATAGATAGATAGATAGATAGATAGATAGAAAGAAATTTAGGGCCACATGTATTAAAACTGTCTAGGTCTAAAATTCTCTTTGTTGTCCATAGCAACCAATCAGAGCGCCCCTTTCATTTTTTCAGAGCACCATATGAAATGAAAGGTGCGCTCGGATTAGTTGCTATGGGCAAATAAGTGAGTTTTAGACCTAGACAGTTTTCGTACATGTGGCCTATAATTTTTTTTTTCTTTGGGGGGGGGGGGGTGACTTGACAGGCAAACAGATTTAAGAAACACATTAAATAGGAACGAATTTTGTAGCTGGTTGCCTCAGGACTTAATAAATGATCAAAATATAAATGCTGTCAGATTGCTTATCTTAAATGGTTTGTCTCCAAGCAGATAAACATATAAAAATCAAATAAATAAGACACAAACTAAATATGCTGAGCTATCGCTAAAAACAGTTTAGCTTTAATAATATGCTGCTTGTTAGATTTGTTCCCCTTTCTTTTAGTCTTATTACTATTATTAACAAATACAACTCATCTATTCTACTAATAACCATGTTATTACACTGCATTTTATCACTATTAATTACTTGTTTCTTGTTTTCTTATAAATCTAAAGTTGAATTATAACTATTCTTCGATACTTTGTAATAAAATTCAGTAAACGATTTGACTATGGCAATATCCCACTGTCTGAAGTAGTCTGTGTATAGCTTGTATAACAGCCATCAATGTCTAAATCGCTGGCAACAAAAGTGAGTGTACCGCTAAAGGGAGTATGCCCAAAGTCTTAATATTTTGTGTGGCCACCATTATTTTCCAGCACTGCCTAACTCTCCTGGGCATCGAGTTCACTTGAGCTTCACAGGTTGTAGCCACTGGAATCCTCTCCCACACCTCCACAACAACACACGGAGCTGGTGGATGTTAGACACCTGGTGCTCCTCCACTTGCCATTTGAAGATGTTTCACAGATGCTCAAAAGGGTTCAGGTCTGGAGACATGCTTGGTTAGTCCAAAACCTTTACCATCATTTTCTTTAGCAAGGTAGTGGTCATCTTGAAAATGTGTTTGGGGTCATTATCATGTTGGGATACTGTCCACCGGCCCAGTTTATGAAGGGAGTGGATCATGCTCTGCTTCAGTATGTCCCAGTAAATGTTGCCACTCAAGGTTCGCTCAATGAACTGTAGCTCCATACAGTTGGTAGCACTCATGCAGCACCAAACCATGACACTCCCACCACCATGCGTGACTATAGGCAAGACACACTTGACTTTGATCACTTCCCATGGCTGCCGCCACACACGCTTGACACCATTTGAACAAAATAAGTTTATCCTGGTCTCATCAGACCACAGCACACCATTCCAGTAACTTGTTCTCTTAGTCTGCTTGTCTTCAGCAAACTGTTTGCTGACTTTTTTTTGCATTATCTTTAGGCCTCGTTCACACGGCTTATTTGGGCACGGATTGGCGCCGTACTCCGCGCCGGATTTGCGCTGCAGTACGGCGCCAATACTTCCCTGTCATTACGGTAATCCACTGCTCTCATAGAGAACAGTGGATTCCGTTGCTCCTCACCGCTCGGCGAATCCGCCGGGCGGGGAGAAAGTGACATGCACATTATCCAGGCGCAATACGCGCCATGGATAATGAAAGTCTATGGGGCCGGGGAGCGGCGCCCCCGCCGCGCTCCGGCCCCGCCCCCGTCCCGCCCCTTATTCACGGCGGATTTGTGAGCTTAATATGGCTCACAAATCCGTCGGGAATAAGCCGTGTTTACACGGCCTTAGAAGCAGCTTCCTTCTGCTTCTATGCAGACCAATTTTATGCAGTGTGCGACATGTACAGGCTGACCCGTAACCCCTTTAACCTCTACAGCAATGCTGGCAGCACTCTAACGTGTACTTTGAAAAGACAGTCTCTGGTTATGAGGCTGTGCACTTAACTTCTTTGATCAACTGTGGTGAGACCTGTTCTGGCAAGAATTTGTCTTGTTAAATCGCTGTATGGTCTTGGCCACCATGCTGCAGCTCAGTTTCAGGGTGTTGGCAATCTTCTTATAGTCTAGGCCATGTTAATTTAGAGCAACAATTCTTTTTTTCAGATCCTCAGACAATTTTTTGCCATAAGGTGCCATGGTGCACTTTCATTGACCATTATGACGGAGTGTGACAACGATAACACCAAATTTAACACAGCAGCTCCCCATTGTAACAGACCTTACATATATAACTAGTCACATGGCATCATGGATGGAAAATGGCAAATTGGGCAAAATTTGTCCATTTTAATTTAGGGGTGTTCTCACTTTTGTTGCCAGCGTTTTAGACATTGATTGGTGTGTGGAGTAGTGATGAGCGATTACGTCGACTATCGTCATCGGGTCGATAGTCGATATAGTCAAATATCAAGGCAT
>JAODAL010019350.1:0-72301 GCA_025379985.1 Phyllomedusa bahiana | reverse complement strand
ACTTTTATGTTGAGCATTGCGTTGGCTATCGAGATCGCGATACGATGTCGGCCACTATCGAAAAGGGTTTTTTCGAAAAGGGCATCGATTATGAGCGATGACCATTAAAGTCAATGGAGGCAACAACACCTTCATTATTAACCCAAACAAGGCTGGAGAAGGGGGAAAATAACATCCCACAACAGTAAAATGGATACGGCAAAATTTAGGCAACACACTTAGGTTAAAAAAAGAAACAGAAAAAAATCACACAACTTTCACTATCCCTGTCTTGTACCACACCCTGCCCCCTTAAAACCTGCATCACCCAAAAATTTAAAAAATGCCAAAAGGCAGTATGTTTTGAACCCATCATCTTACTTGAATGGCTTGAATATCCCTGCCCCGGGGCCCACAGCTACCCCGAACCTGCAGACCCCCACATTTAAAAAGTGCGAAAAAAGGAATCTTTAAACCACCATTTAGTTTCAGGGAATTGCTAACCGCCCCTGGAACTCATAGAGCCCCAAACCTCATGCCCCCAGTTTTAAAAAAGTCTGGAAAAAGGGAGTCTTTCAACCACCATTTTAGTTGAACTGGAATTGACTATCATGTCCGGGCCACAACATGACCCCAAACCTGCATAAACCCCCAATTAAAAGTCCCGGGAAAAGGATCTTTAAACCCCACCATTTTAGTTTCACTGGACATTGACAAAACCCTGTCCTGGGCCACAGCATGACCCGGGGCCCGGGGTTACAGTGGGGCGGTGAAAGCCCAGGCTGGCGTCCGTCATCTTTAACAGCGGGTTTAAAATGCCCTGATGACGCAGAAAACGAAAACTGTGGGGAAAAAGATGGGGAAGGGGAAAGTGGAGAACCGCCTTCCCTTACACAGTCAATACCTGGGTACGCTTGCCCCCCCGTATAGTGTGGACCAAATTTGAGCTTCTTTTTGGAAATACGGGTGGTTAACGCCCTTTTACACCCAGTCCCCTTTATTTTGGCATTCTTTTTTCCATTTTACCAACGGGCTGGGGAAAATGGTCTCGTACTTTGTTCTCTGCCCCGTGCCCATACTCCATGTCCTCTAAATAACCTACATCGGTCAAGTTTTCCTGTACCCCCCTTTAAATCAGGGGAAATTTTTTTTAACACTTTTTGTACATGCAAGTTTTTTAGTATTTAAATTCTAAAAAAAACTTTTTAAAATAGGATGGAACCCCCACCATGTTTTTGTTTTTTTTTTTAATTGTAAAAGGGGTTTTGTCTCAATACAGGGATTGATAGCTTTGTTAAAGTCTTGAATAACAAGTCATTTTGCAATATGTTCCATTAACAGGCCCCTCCCCTATTCCTTTTCTGACAGCACCACACCCTTGAGCCTCTTACCATTGTGAAGAAAAAATGTCTGTTAGAAACAACATTTTTTAGAATGGACCTGTAGTATCGCATGGTCACAGAAAAATGCCCCAAAATTCAAAGCAGACCCTTGACCACTTTGGACAATTGTGAAAAACAAATGTCTGTTAAAAAAACAACTTTTTTTTTTAGAATAGGACCTGTAGTAAGCTGCATTCACAGCAAAATGCCCCCAAAAATTCAAAGCAGCCCCTTTTGAGCCACTTTGGACAATTGTGAAGAACAAATGTCTTTTAGAAAAAACTTTTTTTAGAATGGGACCTGTAGAAAGCTGCATGTCACAGCAAAATGCCCCCAAAAATTCAAACATGCCCCATGAGCCACTTTTGACAATTGTGAAGAACAAATGTCTATTAGAAACAACATTTTTTGAAAGGACCTGAGTATTGCTGCTTTCAAAGCAGCATACCTGCAAAAAAAAAAAAAAAGACTTCTCACCACTGTTAAAAAATTGTGAAGGAAAAATGCCACTTAAAGCCCTTTTTCTGTTCCAAAAGGAAACCATGATTATTGTTTAAATCTCACAGAAAACATGACCCCAAAAAATTATAAATAGACTTCTCACCCACTTTTAAAAAATTGTGAAGGAAAAAAACCACTTAGAAGCCACATTTCTTTTTCCAAAGGCCCATGTTTATTGCGTATCTCCAGCAAAAACCCCCAAAAAAATTAAAAATATGACTTCTCAGCCATGTTAAAAATGGAGGCAACATGACCCCAAAACCTTGACAATGTAAAAATTTTAAAAGATGAAGTGAGTAATGGAATATGGTTTTTCATGAAACCTTGGTGTCTTTTAGTCTCCCACAGCAAACCGCAAAATGAACTGTTGGGAATTGAGAAAAAAATTTGCAGAAGAAATAATATTTTAAAATAATTTTTCAAGAGGACCATTTCTGTTTGGAGAGGTGTGAAGTAGACCGCAAATAATCGTGACCTCGCAATTGGGGCCACAACAAACACAGAGATCCATGCCCATTCATCTTTATGAAAGTCAAAAAGGGGCCACATTATTTGTGGGAAAGCCGGGGTCGTTTGTCTGTAATGACCCTCCAGCTGTGCTGAAGGTCCGCTCAGATATGCCGGTGTGGGCAGGGAAAAACCCTATGGCGGGGGAGCCAGCTCGGGCCATTCGCCCTTTTGGATACCCAGAAGTCTATTGGTCCGGAACACAACAAAAACATCGGGGGTTGAAGCAGAATGTGCACCATGATCTTAAGTGGTCTCTGGTGTTTATGTGTGGCCCCATTTCATCGTTTGGGGAGGTGGTAAATAAAAATTGCCGAGGTCACCCCTTAGGCTTCTGCCACCCCCATGCTTGGTGCCCGCTGCGCCGACGGGTACTTGGCACTCCCGCTGTCATGTCGCTGGCGTTTGTTCCACCTGACATTTTGAAGAACGTGAACAGAAAACAAGCTCCATTGATCAAAAATTACAAGGTCTCCATTTCCTCATTTACTCTCTATTGGGTGGGGGGGAAGGAAATGCTGAGTTTTGTTTTTTACCCCGGAGACCAGGAGGGTGGGGCCCCCCAAATGTTTTTTCATTTTATGGGCCCTTTAAAGCGAGGGTCATGTTGGAGGAAATGGAGCATCCAAGCACTCATTGAGAGATGGGCCTTGAGTTCCAAAACCCCTGGGTTGAGGGGGACTAGCAAATCATTTCCCCATCGCCTAAAAATTTACGGGCCCCCCCTTTCCAAGGGGAGGGACGGCAGTGTCTAGGAAAACTTTCCCCCCCTCCTCCTCCTCCGCTTCCTCCGGCACCTTCAACACAGCCCCGACTTGCCTCAGAGATCCACCCTGAGACTGGGGTGCCCCCTTCACTCTCTGGACCCTGAACCAAAATGCCTAATGAAACCGATAAAAATTTAGAAAAATTCGGGCCTTTTGGGTTTGATGGGAAAAGGGTCCTGTCTGCATCTGTGTCCCTCTCCTTCCCCGTCGCTGGCGGGGCTGATGTTTCAGAGTGTCAAGATCGTTCCAAACTAAGATCACCAAAATGCTCATGCTGACAAGGGCACGTCCCCATACCATTTTGTGGTTTTTCAAAAATGGCAAGGGGTGGGGGCAGAGCTCTTTCACCCCCCCACTCTCTGGGTAACACCCCGGGCCCACCGCTGCATGTCAGGCATTGTCACTTCGTACTGCGTAATGGCATTGCCTGCTCCCCAATCGTGGAGCATGTGGGGGGTGGAATTCCCCTGTTGCCCCCTCAACAATGAACGGTTTACGGGAGGCCGAGCTACCTGCAAGCACCAGGGGGGGACGAACAGGGTGGGGAACGGGGGGAATGGAACTCGACCTCGAGCCTTTTCAGCAGGGAGTCCAACCCCGGGTAGCTCTTTAGAAAATTTTGGACACAAGGTTCATGCATGTGCCAGCAAGGGGGTGCTACAGCCCCACCCCTCTTAAAGGGGGGCCAGCAGATTTTGCCCGTTTCGCACACCCCCTTGCCTGGCACAAAGTTCTTGTCACCCCGCCGCGCTCGGCTCGTTGCGGGAAAACCGCCCCCGCTCCTGACCTGTGTGTGGGCGGTCTCCAAGGCAGATTAAATTTCAACACGGCCTGGGGTCCTGGGGACGTGAGCCACCAGAGGACCTTTGGGGGAAAAAGCCCTGCCCACCCTCGGTTTTGAAAGCGTGCGCCCAGAAAAGAAACCACCGTCACCCCCGAACATCCACCCAGCTCACCCAGTGAGCTGTCCAAGGATAAGTGGCCTTGGCCGTGCTTACTAGTCCATGTTTTCGGTGTAGATGGACTTTTCCGGACACAGATGCAGACAACGGCAACTTAAAATTTTAGATGACGACACGTGGCTTAAAGCTGGCAATGCCCGACATTCAGGCTTTTGGCTTTGGGATGGTTTTGGGTTAAAGTGTTTCTTTCTGCTCCAAACCGAGACTTTACAGCGGTAGATGCTGGCTTTTAAATTCTCTAAGCTAAAACACATAAAAATCTCAAATCTCTACTCAAACTAAATATGAGGTTCACAAGCTAATAGTAGAGGTTTCCTCAGTGCAGAAATTGACTAATTACGCTGAGCTGGTGGGCCACCAGGCAGAGCGCAGGTCCTATCCCAATGAACGCTGAGAAACACTGAGCTGAACAGAAACGCTGTTCCAATGTAAAACGAGTCATGTGATTTTTCCAGCCAATCGCAACCATACACATCCCAGTTCATGACGTCGCACACCACATCTCACCCTTCTCTATTCAGTAATCTGGCTGATTTGCTGGCCCGCCAAAATGACAGGAAGCAAGCACCGAAAAGGCGCGATCTTAATAGATGATGCACAGATTTTAACCTTTAATATCGCATGATCTGAAAATTTTGATCACCATAAAAACCTTGCCGATGTCAACTTTGTCGATAAAAATCGCTCAACACTAGTCACATTACAACCGTATGATTCTACACATTTATGACGGAAGGACAGAAAAACTAGGCACATTACTGCTGGAACAGCCAGACCAAGTTATAAGTGATCTACCTGAGCCTGGGTTGTTGTGTTGGAGCTAGAAAGTGCTAAATCTATGACCCACAGTAGAACAGGTTCATAAAATCAGGCACATTCTACACTACAAATATGCATGAAAAATGAACCTGGGCACCAAAATACGGACATGTTGCCCTTTGTGTGGTTTTCTTGCTTTTATTTGTTCATGTAGTTGCCTGACAGTTAATGACATTTTTTATTTTAAAGATTTGGTAATGATCTTGTGAATTCTGGGTGTGGCTCCAGTAATAAAATGAACTATAGGGTTTACTTTTATTTTTCCCTTGTGTTAATAACTCCACACATTGCATCAATCTGTTTGACCTTTAATGGAGCCTACAGGCTTGGAAAAAAAGGAACAGGTCCATCAGTATTATATATATATATAGTATCCCTCTATGTAAATGTCTCCTACAAGAATAATAGACAAAAGGTGTTTTTCAAGTAGAGATAACATTGGAAGTCTGGGAGTTACAGGTGATTAAGGCCCATAGAATAAAGGCCCCTAAGCCTAGGAAGCCGGCAAGTCCAGTTCAACAAAACATTCAACTTACATTATTTTTTAATGGAGGGAGAACACAAAGTTGTACATTATTAAGTACAAGTGCACACATCTATAATAACTGGTACTAGCATAAACTGGTATATTGTGTGTACAATGCATTAGTCAGACCCAAAATGGGAAACCCCCTGGTGACATCACAATGACTGAGAGGCAGCAAGGACTGATGACATCACGAGGCTACTATATCATACACACGTGCCTAACAATCTTTTGCATTCACATGCTAACTGTTCAGCAAGCTACATGTGAGAGCGTCATTACCACAGATTTCTGTGGTTTTCTATTTGCTTTGATTGAAAATTTTGCCTTTGATATAAATGAAGGCGAAAGAGAAGAGAAAAAGCATTTTAACAGATGAGAAGAATTAGGAGAAAAGAGAGGAGAAGCAGAGATAGAATGGTGGAGATGACGTCCAGGAGCAGTCCAGCACAGCTAAAGAACCAAGAAAGATCCAGGTCTTAGTTGGCTCTCCTGCAAAAAACCAGGCCAGGATGGGTCTGTTGTGTGCGTAGCAAAACTTCCAGCAAAGAAAAAGAATGTATAAAGTACCACGCCGGGACCGCACAACATTCACCTGTAGAATGACAGCACAGTAGGAACGTCAACACACAGGACTAAATTGGTTTATAATACTTTAGGTATGAGTCAGATTATCACCACAGTTCTCCATCAGCAGCAAATCATCCCAAAAGCGTCAAACCAGAACTTGTAGGAATATCATGAGCCTCTAGCTGCAAACCGCACATTGCTTTACTAGGAGGTCAATAAGACCTAACACATAATTTTTTATCATAAAATCCCCACATTAGAAGAAACTGACTGATCCCCAACACATGTCCCACTATCAATAAGAGCTCCTGTCACCCCATGGGAATATCACGAGATTTAACTACATAAAATTAGAGGAATTACAAGCAAAGTCTATTTCTGTTACATATCATTATCAAAGAGCTATGGAATCTGTACTATTACATGATAGTATGTATCATACCCAACCAGTCACTATAGCTAAAAGAGCTAAGGCCAAATGCCAATGACCCCGGACATTAGAAGACACCTAGAGAAGTTTAATAGGCAATATGTTATACCAATGTATATGAACATGGGGGATTTGGGATAGGTACTGGTCTGTCCACCAGAGAACCATAGAACACTCCAGCATCTATTTTGCTCAATGGAGTTGGACAATCTCCTATTGCCCTGACTCCACCTATTCCTAAAAGTTTCACTTGTGGTTTATAAAAATAAAACCTGAGCCCGGCACATGTTACGACATTTTAATAACTTCACACATGTTAGACCCTTGGTTTGCTCATCCTTCATGTAAAGTAATTAATTATACCTACCCTGTATTTTAATCTACATGTGGCCAGCCGCCATCAGCGAAGTAACACTGCTGAATGAGCCAAGGTTAGAAAAAAGCGGGCCTAAAATGAGCTGTGGGCTGGATCCACCCTCTCCCATCAAATTCCTCATGGCATCTGACATAGTTTCTACTGACCTCAAAATCAATGGGCCGTATATAGAGAAGGCAAATGAAATGCGAAGACTTGGGTTCCTAACATGGTGCATTCATTCACATTAATGTAATGTAGAAGGCACCCAGTTACAATTCAGTTTCTCTCTCCCTCACGAGTTAATAAATAACAAAAGTTATAGGCCCAAAAATGCTTCCATAAAAATTATAAAATTACCAACATAAGTTAATATAGTGGCTCATTGTGCTTAAATCTATAAAACCTTCTCATGTGCTCACTAAGGGTTTTGACATGTAATGTGATCTAGCGCCTAGAGACCAGTACAAAATAGCTTTGTCTGGCTGTTCCAGCAGTAATGTGCCTAGCTTTAGCTGTCCTCAGCTCCTTAGTGTATGAATCATACAGATGTGGTGCACTGCCCCCAGTAACGCCCCCACATCTTTAGCACATTACAAAGTGACAGGGACGCTTCATAATGTGCCTACTTGTGGAGTGTGTCTGCTCATACATCTAGAGAACAGGGCTATGAGAGTAATTGGGCTCTATAAAGGACACCAAAATCCTGGGGTAAGCCCGTACATAACAAGTCGCCCTAAGTGTACAAGATGGCGTGAAGGCGAGAACGGATGGACATTTGTATGTAATAAGGAGTTTATAGCAACTTAACTTTTCAAGGATGGGTTCCATACATGTTTTACATCAACATAACATTGTCCTTCTGCTGTGGAACACTATTGAATCAACAATCTTGAAAATGTGATGAATGAGCATAGATTATATGTATCATCTTAACACATAGACAGAAAACATCAAAAAAATGGATGAGAAAGAGATAAGAGGAGAAGAACGAAAAACAAATGTCCAAGATGTGATGTAGGAAGAACTAAGGGCCAAATAAAACAAAGAAAATCAGAAAGAACAGTTTCTTGGCCTTCAGAGGGGAAACCATGGGCAAGATCGCTGATCTGAAGTGTAAGGGGACAAATGTCACCAATGAAGACGCTTCCTAAGAAATCCAGGAATCACCTCCCATCCGACTGGTGGACCGCAGAGTTCGGAAATCATGTAACAACTAGAATATCTATTTTGTGTGTAAGCTTCATACAATCATTCAATAATATACACACATATATATTTGATAAAATCTGATGAAACACATAAATCTAACAAGACTCCTCTTATACCAGGGACAGACAGTAACTGCCAAAGAAGTGGAGGAGAGAGGAGGAACAGGATGGTGACAAGACACTGAGTGCAAGAAGGAATCCTACCTGAATCCCATCAAACGATTGACCAGATCCACAGCATGGAAGTCCCTTGATTGCCCAGTGCTATGTGGACATGGATGAAGAAATCCAGGATGAGAAGAACCTAATCAACCAAAGAACAAAGATGAATGAAGAGGAGAAATTTGGGGAGGCTAGATAGCGGTGAAGAAAGTAGAAAGAAACAAGTTCTCAGCCATCCCCTATGGAAACCATGATGGTATGGAATTTGTCTGATGTGACACTTGTGCCTCTCACCTCGCCATAAACCCATTGACTTGGAGTTGTATGGAATTTATCAAGTCCCCATCACGGGCACTGTTTTATAAAGAAGCGCTCATCAGAGAATGATGAGCCAAAGGAACGTCCATTTCTTTTGTCTTTCTTAGATTCTTTCAGATCTCTGATACAAAAACCAGCTCATTGACACTGCTGTGACACTCTAAGCTCAGTGGCCACTTCTGTCGGACACAACCTGCTTGAAGCCTCGAAAGTTACATATTGGATCAAGTTGTAGAGAGTGGGTCTTGACTCATGATGTCCAAAATGTGAACAATCATAACTGATGGGACGTTTAAATCTCAATTCAATTGATATCCTTAATTTTGGGAGAATTCAAGGATTCTAACACCTGTTTTGTTGAATTTTGCCATTGAAGCTCCTTGTTAGAAAATCATCAAGTTGTGCAAATAGAAAGTACATAAACACTGAATGGTTGAAACATTTGAATCTAAAGGGAAGAGATACCTAATTAAGAAAATTTTTGAAAAAATCAAGAAATTTTATGTTCATCCTGAAAATTTCCCAACCAAATATCACTAACTTTTTTGTGAGGTATTGTATATATTTATAGTAAGAATGTGAGGTGAGACACAGATACAAGCACACACAACTATCAAGGCATAACGTCAGTGGCAGGAGCACTACTTTCAGGAATAGTGAAGCTCAGTGACACCTCTCTGATACCTATTACACCTGAGGTTTTATGTTAAGGAATATCACAGTTATCATTCTAGTCCATAAAAAAGTTATACAACAAATGTTATATAATCTACACTTGATGAACATATTAAAGAGTTATTATGACTGCCATATAAGTAATAAACCCATTACATTAGATATTTCCATTTTTCTCTACAAAACAGGCAATGGTGTTATCTGAATGGGAGAAAAAGCTGGATGATTTGGTGGAAGATATCTGGACCACAATCAGAAAAGATTATGGAAGATTGTATTGTGTAAGGATACCAGTCAGTGATGTTGGAAACACCGAAGAACTCAGCAGATATGCAATACTGTTGAGGTGGACATGGAATAGAAGATTTGAGTTATTGGAAGGATTTTCATCAGTGATTTGGAAACACCAGAGGAGCTCACAGATCTCCAACCCATTTAGATTGAAGATGGAATAGAAGAATTTAGTTCTCGGAAGGATGATCCAATAGTGATTTTGGAACACCAAGAGCTAGCAGATCACAAACCAGTGATTGGACATGGAATAGAAGATTGTAGTTTCTTGTGAAAGGATTTCCATCAGTGATTTGGGAAAACCAAAGAAGCTCAGCAGATATGCAATCCTTTATATGAGGGACATGGAATAAAAATTTAGTTCTTCTGCAGAATTTTCAGCAGTGATTTTGGAAAGCACCAGAGGAGCCAGCAAATCTAACAAACCTAGTTGATTGGACATGGCATCGAGTACTGTTAGTTCTTCGAAGGATTCCAGCAGTGATTTGGAAACACCAAATGAGCTCAGCAGATCTACAATCACATCTGAAAGTAAACCAAAACAACTACAGGTATAACACCTAGAAAAAAAGATTCATAAAAACATAACTTTTAAATCAGAATGAAAAAGAGGTGGGAAAGAAAACGAAAAAACAACCCTCAATATAATCCTATCAAGGGACCTGTTCTACCTCCCAAAAATGGGGAAAATCGCCCCCAATTAGGGGCTTGACCTGTCTCAGTAATCAATAGCGGGATTTCTGTACAGACTTTTTATCCTGGACCGACCCCGTCTCTATCTTACAGCCCTGATTTCCAACATTAAGGGACGTGAGTTATATTTATTGCATACATCTTGTTGATTTTTTCTTATGATGTTTTCCGTATTGATGTTATCACTGCAAATTTTTCCTGATGAAGCCCCAGAATCTAGGGGGTGAAGACGTTTGGAATATGAATATATATGCGTAAATGATTAACTTTCTATGAACGCATCATCAATTCATAGATTTTATTGGACATCAAATGTATATTGTCTGTTTTAAATTGTATTTAACACATCACTTTTATGTTTGTGGCACTCCATTTGTTAGTATATGTTTTTATTTTTTTTTTTTCTTTTCTCTATTTTTCCTTTAGATGTATCTAGGACAGGGGTTAGTTTAGGTTCCAGAGTGGGGGCGCCCTTATTGGGGCGATTTTCCCCATTTTTTGAGGTAGACAGGACATGATAGGATATATTTGAGGGGTGTTTTTTTTTCGATTTCTTCCCAACTCTTATTCATTCCTGATTAAAAGTTATGTTTTATGTATCTTTTTTCTAGTGTTGATACCTGTAGTTGTTTGGTTAAATTGTATTGTATAACCCAAACCTTCATTCCATTATATCAAGGGTTCTCTACACCTATACATTGTGCTTAAGTAGAGTACATGGTAGTGTTTGCACATCTGAAAGTAGCAGTTGCCATGCACAGAAATCAACCCAAACTAACATCTCTCCGAATGAGCCTGGCACCTCTAAAGAAAACCTCATCTCCTACAGTCCCCCCTGACATTAGAGTCCTTCACATTCCACCAAAAACTGGGAAGTGGAGCCCTTTTGGACAAGTCCTACTTGGCAACAGATATCATCCCAAAGACTGTGTTGCCAATCAAATTATTGATAAACGGATTTTACAGAAGGTGGATACTCTTTTATATAACGCCATGTCCTCCAACTCTCTCCCCAAAAGTCCTTTCTAGATCCAACGGCCTAGCTGCCTTCCACACATTAAAACATTTTGTATATTTTTTTTTTTTTATTGGTGATGGAGGTGGCCACCTGAGTTGACCTGGGAGAGTTTTATCTAAAACACTTTCCTCTTGTACTGCCTACAAATTAAATTCATCACAGCAAAGTGTTAGTGGCACAGAGTTCCTGCACAGAAAAATGACATTCTACAACGGGACCGACCTGAAGCCAGAATAATATTTACAGAGCGGAGAAGGCCACATCAAAATCACAGATTTCGGCCTTGCGGTGAGGCATATTTCAGAGACCACTGATGGGTGTGAGTGCACATTAGGATATGATGCAAACCCCCAGAAATTGCTACAGGTCCAAGCACATGGGACAGGAGTGGACTTTTTTTTGCCATAGTGAGTCTACCCTACAATTATGTCCACTGGAGAATAACCCTTTCCTGGAGACCAAGTCTAAAATAGATCAGAGACGTTCAGATCCTCTCTGCTACATTAATACCAATCTACCCAAAGTCTCTAAGTCCAATACAATCAACATCTTAGAGGCTCTGCTGTGTAAATAACTCAGTTCCAGCAAGCGGCTGGGAGTCAGACAGAACATCAGGAAACACCCATTTTTTCTCATACATCAGTTGGTGAAGATGTGGAAGCCAGTGAGAATGGCACCACCCAGCCGAATATGAGTGGCAATTCTGTAGACCTAAATGTTGATGAGACCTCTGGACTATCTGAAGTACCCAAACAAAATCAGAGCTAAGATTCAAAAGATCATCAATCAGTTTCGAGTTTTGTGTGTTCTGAATGGTCCCCAACAATCGATCCAGTCCTACAACCAGGAGTTTCACCACTTCAGCTGATCCGAAGACTGAATGCTCTGTGCTGTCTGGCAGGGCCACCCCCCATTTAATTGTAAGTATAACCGCATCATCTCCAAAATGTTGTCATTGCGTGCTATACACACATACACACTGCAACTTTAGAGTTACTATGTACCACTATCACTAACATCTTGTAGTATCCTCAGTTACATATAACATGTAGGATGGGTGTTTGAGCATGTAAACCTAACATCTGTATCCGAATACAATTTACCATATATACACAGTATAACCGATCCCGATTATAATCCGAGGCACCTACTTTGCCATAAAAACTGGGAAATACTTATGACTCGAGTAAAAGCCCAAGGAATGGAAAAGCAGTGCGGCTACTGGTAAAATTTCAAAAATAACAATAATGAATACCAATAAAATTTATATTAGCATGTATAGGCAGTTAGATGTACCCACAAAGGCAGTTAAGTGCAGGTATATGTCCCCATAGGCAGGTTATAGGCAGTTTAGTTTCCCCACATAGGCAGTATAGGCAGTTTAGTGTCCCCCATAGGCGAAGTATATGCAGCTTAGTGTCCCCCCATCAAAGCAAGTAGTCAGTTACTTTCCCCCATAGCAGAATTATTAGGCAGTATATGTCCCCCATAGTAGGGTAACATGCCCAGGCATAAGTCCACCCATATTCATGTATATGCCAGGGATTTGATCCCCCAGTCAGGTATAGCCAGGAATACCCCCAGTCAGGTATAACAGGTATACTGTCCGCACATACAGGTATAGCAGTATATGTCCCCCAGACAGTTATAAGCCAGTAAATGTCCCCCATTCAGGTATAGCCAGGTATATGACCCCCAGTCAGGTATATACCCCCAGCAGAAGTCACGTACAGTCGAAGTGTCCCTGCAGATGCTCGGGCCACACATTGGAAGCGCCCGAGTGGGGCGAAAGTGATCGAGTATAAGCCCGATTTAGGATTTTCCAGTTCTTTTTATTTGGCTGAAAAACTCGCTTATACTCGAGTAAAAACGGTACTCTATGAATACTACATCCTGAACATGTGGATTTCATTTCTTGCAGAAACTAATAATTGATAATTGTAACATACAGAAACACAAAGAAGAGGGGAAGAAATTCCTTCCTGTCTGCCGATACGATCAAGACTTCCACCACTAAAGACCTAACATGACTGTGTAGATACTAGCATCGTACCCACATAACCCAGGGGATCTATTCAACTGCCAGATTTGTTGGAGTCAGGAAGGAATTTTTTTCTTTTCCCCCCGACAAAGACTCAGGGTTGTTTTTCGCCTTCCTTGGTCATCAAGCAAAATACAATAGGTTGGAAATGGCTCCAGTTTAAATCCACCAACTTGCTATGAAACTATAATGGACTCTACAAATGTGGAGGTATGGACTAGGAGAAGGAAGCTGCCAGACTTCAGTAACAAGCTGCTACAAGAATCCTGGACCGTAGATCTGCAGACAAAGGAAATACAATCTGTTTCTTGAAAATCAGCCATCACCTCTGCCAATCTCTGCTCGGATTTGATCTTACCTACCGAATGTGACCATACCTACCGAATGTGACTTTATTACCGGACATGACTTTATCACCAGATGTGACTTTATCACTGGATTTGACCTTAATTATTGGATATGACTTTACCAATTAGTTACTGGGCTTGACTTTACCATCGTATGCCATCGCCTTGTAATAACATCCTAAAGAAAATCCAAGCCTCAGTATTTTATACTGAATTATTTCATCTTAGCTGTCAATAAATAATTTTGATTGCTGCCAGCCTGATGTGTGTTGCTTTATCACAATGATTAGGAAGCTGCTTGGAGACATTGTACAACTGTGTTATGTATTATTATATATGTTAAAATTATTCCAATATCTAAGATAAATAATTAAATCCCTCTCACCTTCAATTCTGAAGCCCCAGTGCTTAGGCGGTCAGTTATGAAAACATCTGACCCAGGGACAGGCATTACTGGTTTGGGGTCTATTACAATAACTCTTTTGTCATAAGGGATTTGGGGCACATACTACACTGTGGCACTACAAGATTTTGTCAGGGTTGCATTCACTATCACCTGAACTCAGTTGGAGGCTGAAGGGACTTTGGCGTGTCTCTCAAATTTATGTGGATACTGGGCATGAGCCATTGATCAGTTTTCAAGTAGAGACTGATCTCCTGTTTTCACATCTTTTTCTATATTAAATATACCTAAGATAGCTATGGAAGATCCTCCCAGGATGGTGACTGTAATAGATGTTACTATGTGTGCCCCTGTCACCATTCAGGAACGTGGGAGCACTCTTGTCAGCATTCCCTGTGCTGAACACACTGCTGGCACTCACCTCTCCACGTTCCTGTGCCGCTCCCCGCTGCTACATCTGGTGCACGCGGATTTCCTCCTTAGGGCATGCTCGCACTGGCTCTTTAAGATTCAAAAACATCATTTGTGCTCCAATGGCTGGCCACCACCTGGGATTTAATGAACTTCTTGTCTTTGCTCAGGGCCAGTGTTAGGATCGTGTTGTGCTACCACTTGCCTCTTTGACCCCGGCAGCAGTGCTTTGTGCCCTCCAGTAGGGTAACCGTTAAGCACTTGACTCCAACAAGCACAGCTGCTCTGCATTTACCTGGACCAGCTTATACAAAAGGGAATTTTATTTATTGGAAAATTCTGTACATACAGGTGATGCAGTAAAACAGGCAGGTAAATGCAGATGTTTCGCACAGCACTCAGACAGCTCTGTGAACAAGGACAGGAACAAGGACAGAGTGCTGTCTGAAATGTCTGCGTTTACCTGTCTGTTTTAAGACATCACCTGTATGTACAGAATTTTCCAATAAAAAAAAACGCCGTTTACTATATGCCTTTTCATATTTTTTATATATCTTGGAGTTTCTGGAGGCTTGAAGCTGTGGGCCTGTGCGACTGCCTACTAAGGACATTTACATATCAATATTGACAATATCAGATTGACGATAGCCGATGAGTCCGATAACGATTAATCGCCCGATGAACCATAAAAGTCTATGGAAGAGGATCACCAGCCTTCATTCTTACACCCAAACAGGTGAGGAGACGCGGAATTAAACATCCACAAAAGTTAAACTGGATATGAGCTACATCTTAGGCAAAACAATTAGGCTAGAAAAGTCACAGAAAAAAAAAATTCCTAGGCTAAAAGTAAATACAGTGATCCAATTGTTCAATGGCTAACCGAAAATATGTAGGAAGGCCGTACCACAGCAGGTACAGCGGTAGCAGCTGCTACGAGGCCTCTTTAACACAAAACAAGACACCAGTATTGGAAATGGCACATGGTAACTGGCAAGGAGACCCCTATCACTTTTTGCACCAGGGACCAACATCTCGTTACATATGTGGTGGCAGCATGAACGTCCCAACCGGAACGCGGAGGTTTCAGCCGGCAGGGGCCTTAAGTTAGTGAGTAATAAATGGGGTTTGTGTCACTACTGGATTACTAGCTATGGTTAAAGATCTTGCAAAAAACACTCATTTTGCAATATGTGTCCATAAACAGAGTCCACCATTCCTGTTTTTGACAGCACCACACCCCTAATGAGCCACACTTGACAATTGTGAAGAACGAAATGATGGCACATAGGAAGCCACATTTTCCTGTTCCAAAGGACCATGATTATAGATGTAGCTCACATCAAACATGTAACCCAAAAAAATTACTAAAGATGACTCTCAGCCACTATTAAAAAATTGTGAGAGAGAAATGCACTTAGAATCCACAATTATGTTCCAAAGTGACCAGATTAGCTTATCTCACAGCCAGACAAGACCCCAAAACCATTGACAAAGTGAAAAATTCTAAAGATAAAGTGAGTAAATGGAATATTTTTTTGTGTCATTAAACCTTGGTGTCTTTTAACAGTCTCCTCATCACCGACAAAACCAGCCAAATGACTTTTGGGCACTCAAATAAAAATTGCAGAAGAAATGATCATTTTTAACAAAAAAAAGTATCAAGTAGACCATTTCTTTGAAGAGGAATGATCCAGGGGTGAGTGATCTTAATGTCATAAATCTGTCACAATATCAACTTAGCCCAGCCGCACACTCCTCTTTTGAGGAAAGTGTCCTAAATTTCTGTTTATCAAGTAAATTTGAAACTTATGTCAATTGACGATAGATCTGGTAAATTCCTTAGAAATCGTTAAATCACTATACAAGATATTTAAAAATCGGAAGGAAGATGAAAGGCACAAAGGCAGTGGCGAATTTATATTAGGATTGACAGACTGGGCTTTTTGCCCAGTGAGAATATACCCTTGAGAATCGAAATAGGGTAATGGAGTACTGGGAAATTACTAAACTTTGGGGAAGGTACTCAGACTACCGAGGCGCCCCCCAAGAGGATTTAGGAGGGGTATTAGGAGTCACCTTCTTTCCTCCTTGTCACCTCCGGTTCTGCACTGTTATAATTTTAATATAGGCGGTGTACGAATAAGTGAAAGCCTTGATATTTCCACCGAATTCTCCGACCCATTAAAACTAATGGAGAACTCAAGGCTTTACAAGATCTGAAAAATGATGCAACATGCGTTCATAGTGAAGCCCGCTGACAAGGGGGGGGGTGGCATTGTGCAAAAGGACCGTGAATACTATGTGACTGAGGGCCAATAGACAACTTTCCGATTAACAACATATAGAAACAACAGAAGCTATCCTAGTCATAAATAATTATTTAAGGAAATAGCGTTCCCTACAACAGAAGGGAAAGAAATACATTCTTTTCAAATAAATTGGCAAGAAAATTATATTACCTGCTGAATCCATCTAAACCATACTGGTACTTCCTACCAAGGTAACATATATCTCTGGAAACGGCCCCCGGCCGTCCGATTGTGTGGCTGTGAAGGATCGAGATCACTGAGGCCCTTTCACAATATCTTGATTGGGCTCTAAGACCAATCTGTCCACAGATCCATCATTTTTATTTTGCTGAACACTAACACATTATATACAGCAATTGTTCAATTTTGCAGTAACCCTGATTTTAAACTGCAACAATTGATGTTGCCCAGTCCTTTTACACTAAATCAGACATTCAGGATGGGACTCAGCCATCAATCTTTTTTTGGTGAGGATTAATGATAATAAGGACAAATAGAATATTCCTGTAGAGGCACGTTGATTTTGTATTGAGCCATAATGCCTTTCAATTTGAAAAATGTATGTTATGCGCAAAGACGGCACGGCTATGGGTAGCCGGTCCGTGCGCCCCAACTTTTGCTATTTATGTTCTTAGTAGGCCTTTTGGAAAAAATTACATCTATAATGTCAAAAATCCATTTATTAAATATATCGCATATGGACAAGATTCATAGACGACATTCATGGTGGTTTTGATCAGTTCAGGAAGGAACATTTGGGAATTAATGCAATATATCAATACGAACAACGATAATATGAGTTTACGTCAAACTTTGGTAATAAAACGGTGACTTCCTAATTTGAATTAGTACACTGTCTCTGTGAGATAGGCATAATAGACAAAAGGCTATCGAAACCAACTGCTGTTTAATTCATTAACTCTGCACTTTGAAAGCTATTCACCCAAATCATGTAAAACGTTCTCATACCATATGGAAGTTCCTAAGGTTGAGACGTAATAATAGCACATATCATGATTTTTATTTGGAACCAGCTTTAGATTTTATCAGAGAGATTAAAAAAATAGAGGATAATAGTGTAGATCATATATCTCAAACATTCTCTCGGGCAATCAATCAGAACGTCGAGAGATAGTTTATAAAAGACATAAAAGCAAAAACAAAAAAGCTGACCGATCTGTTTTTTCTTTCCAGTTACAGAATAATGGCAGATGTAATTTAGGAGTGCCGTAAGGAAAAACTGCATATCCTTATGGGTGAATGTTTATTTAGAATCAAAAACAAAATTGCCCCCTATGTTACGTCTTCAGGAGATGCCGATCTACGGATGATTATAACAAGGTAGATTGAAAAAATATAAGAACTACAAATTGGTGTGGCTGACTGAGTCCTCCCCAATGAGGTAATCATAAAATGTTGGATGTGTTCCTTTTGTGACAAAATGATTACAGGAAAGGGTAAATAAAATGTGGCATATTTAACGATGAAGTTAAAGATCTAATAACTTGGTCGTACAAAGGTACTTAGTGTACGTGATGTGTGCACTTGTGGCCTATTTTATATAGCAAACTATACGACCCCAGTTCATACGCATATCGTGAACACCTTATATTCTTAAGACACAAAAAGGTGGCTCCGGTGGCGATTTTTTTATCACATTTAAAAGAAGTACATAATAACAATGATGCCTCTGTGTTACATTTGCAGGCTACAAAGGATTGGATATATGGGAGGTGGAGTGGATCGGCATAAACGAGACTGCTTCGGGCCTGAGCGCAGTGGATTTTGCGTCACGCGAAGCATTAGGAAACGGTTCTTAATGATAGGAACGACCTTATCCTCCTTCTTGTAATAGTTTCATATATCCTCTTGTAATGTATTTCAGGTGACACTGTGTTCTGTTTTGTTGTTGTTTTCTGTAACAAGATAAACCGGCTGCGTCCCGTAGGGAGGGGTTATAAGACGTGATGTTCGTCACTTCCGATTAATGCCTTGACAAAGCGCTGAATAGCGCGAAACGGTCGTTGGCGTTGCTGGTTCATCCTCCTGATTATTATGCTGCAGTTGGAATAAAGAAGTCTGTTTTCTTAACAAGTGAGTGCCGCCTCTACTTCGCCTTTGCAATATTGAATTATATTACTGTCACTTACGGTAGCGGCTAGAATAGCTGCAAGGCAGCTAGTTTAAGGGTGTCTCTTCCCGGGACAGCTATATGTTGGTTCCAGCCAATATTGGACATCTCTGGAGGGCCTAATAAAAGCGTAGTAACCAGGTGATCTGGGGGCGTGGCTGTATACCAGAAGTGTGAAGCAGCATAGCTGAGAGAGAGCTCTGGCCCCAGAGGCTACAGGTAAAGCCCAGAGACAGTGTGGGAAACTTTATGTTTGAGGGGCTGTGCATAGGCACAGGACCTCGGGACAGAGAGGGATCAGTGAGTAAGTAAGTGGCCGACTGGCCAAACGGAATTTTATTTTATGTGTTTGTTTTGTACACTGTGTGGCCTTAATAAAGTTAGCTGAAGCTGTAAAGAGAAGCCCTAGTGTCGGAGTGCCATTATCGTTCACCAAGGACGTCGAACCAAAGCGAGAAACCCCTCGGGACAGACCAAGATGGTTGTCCCAGAGCTGAGCGAACTACAATTTGGTGGAGGGGATGCGGCAAAGATTGCACTAAGTGACTGTGTACAAAAGTGGTGCAAGAAAAAGAGGTGGTTACACAGGGCTTGCTGCATCAACATATGACTGCAGGATATTTTTGCACTTGTGGGTGCAAACCACTGAAGAGACTGTGTTGTGGGGGAGGTAAAGGAGTCCTGCCTCATAGGGATCAGACAGACTGTCCCTGTGGGGATGACAGTGGGACACACCCCAGTAAAGTGTCCGTCTTCCTGCCTAAGTACTTCTTCTTTCCATGGAGAACTTAAAAAATATTTTGAAGCTGGCAATTGCCCTTTAAGGAGTGTATAAATGGCCAAACTGCCCCCTAATACTCATCAGCATAGTGGCCTGTGCCAGCTGCCATCCTTTCCATACAGCCGCCATCCAAGAAAGGACTGACCCTACAGCCCTTGGAGGGTCAGTGAAAAAGGTGGTGCTAAAAGCCAAGGCGGTCAACCAATAGAAGTCCAAACCAGCTGTTCCTGACCAGCATGGGTATAACACAGACCTAAGGTGGGAGCTGCAGAGTGTATAGAGGCGACCGTTACCGAGAGCAAACCAGCCTCCACATACAGAGGTGCGGCTGCTGGGGTTCAGCGATAGGCAGAACCCAGAGAGGACCCAAGAGGGGTGTAAAACTGCCCTGAATGAATGAGACCCCTCAGAGAAAATATGAAGATATTTTGTAAAGATAACGTGTGCAGAGGCAGATTCGTGTGCAGCCCCTGAGCAGATGGTATCTGTGATGGAGAGCCGATGGCGACACCATAAGGGAGAAAGAGAAGGGCCAAGTAGGGACCTGTAGTCCCCCGAAGTTCACTATGTACATTGTCTGCTATTTTTCCAGTAGCTTTCCCGCAGTGTTCACAAAGACAGCAGAGATGGAAAGAGTGAGCTGCAAGGACACCACAGAGATGCCTGTATGCATAAACCCTAGTGAGGGGGATGTGTTTAAATCCCCAGATGGTAACAGAGGAGCCATGGTCAGTAAGCAAATTATACATTTTTAATGGACGGTATGGAGGAAAATACAAAGATGAAGTTATGTCCGGTGGAGTGGGATAACTTAAAATGTGGGATGCCTGTTCAGCCAAGATGTCTGCTGCCACCTACTGTCTTGAGTAAGGTGATTGAGTTGTCCTATGGAACACAGCCAGGTTTGGTTGTTGATTATTGAGGAACCCATAAGGAGTTAGCCGGTCTTCTAGTGACTCCAGTTGCATGGTATGACTTGATAGTGAGCAAGATAAAGGAGTGACCCAGATCGAAACCGAGAGTTCTCCTTAGAGATGATTGTAGGGAGAGAAGGAACATCACCACACATTGTGCTGCCAAGGTCTGTCTGCTAAAAACGGAGCAGGTGAAAAATGTGCACAGGGGCAAGTTCCTCTGAATATGGGTGAGGGTCCTGACTGCAAGAGCAGACACGTGGCTAGTTGGCCCCTTATGCCAATATAAGCCTCCTCTAAGGTGGTCACCACAGGTCAAATACCTGTGGTATGGCTAGTGAAGCACAGGTGAGTGCCAGTGACCCCTGAAAGACAGGCAAGGAATAGTGCAGGAAAAACACGAAACAGGCCATGAAGTAGGTCCCTCCCAACTGCTGGCAGTCAGGCCCAGGGTAATGGAGGGACGAGCAAGTCCTCAATATTATAAACTCACCTGGTAAGGAGCTGAGGAAATCAGCAGCGCATCCTTGTTTGTTGCGACATCTTCAATTAATATGTTATTATTGACCTACAGGTGAATAGTGGGCACAGAGGTTACCTTCTCTCACAGTCGATACTACTGGCAGAGGAGGTATCATCACTGAGGTGGCAGGAGGTAGAATATAATTTCTCTGTAGAACCAGTGACAGGCAAGTACCCAGAGGAGAGCATCAGGGGTCCAGTGACATTTGAAGCTGTATCTGAACCCTAAGAACAGAGAATGGTCAGTGAGGACCGCAGAGGCCTGGTGTAAAGAGAAATTTTGGGGTCTCATGATGAGCCTGCAGACAAAGAGGTCCATGTTTAGGCCAGGTCTGCAGCCTAAGGGCCAAGGTGTATAGAGACCCTTAGAAGTGGGCTGTTCTAACCGCTTCTGATAACTCTAGTATAGATTTAACTGAGACACACCAGGGCGCGCTTGCTTATTGCGAGACCCAAGACAGTGAAAACTCTGCCCGGGCACAATAGCCAAAGTAAATTGGTTGTAGTAAGCAGCCAACAAGGTACTGATAGCGCTGGTAATGGATTCGTCATTAGTAGACCCTGTTTGAATGTCGGCATGCGGGCAGTGGGTGATGGCCTCTATGTTAGTAGAAGCGTGCGTGGGTTGTGACAACTATAGTCAAGTGTCAGTATACTGTCTGTTGCCCAATGTGTAGTTTGAGCTGCAAACAATGAGCCCCACAACTAATTGTATGTAGACCATTACCTCTGCCCCTTTCTGATATAGGGAAGGATGTTGCCCCCAGTAGTAGGACTTTGATGCCGAGGGAGCCTGGGGCAATGTGTAGAAAGCCCTACGGAGCTTTATCAGAGGGAGGATATGTGACAGAGACGACTGCTGGTAGTCGCAACAGCTCCTGCCCACTAGAGGTCTACGGCCCGGATCGACCCTCTTCAGATGCGCCGACCGAGGAACCTGGGCCTGAGGGGAAAAGCCACCTATTATGTGTCAGATTATATTACTGTCATACGTTAGCGACTAAATAGGTGCAAGGCAGCTAGGTAATGGGGTGGCTCTTCCGGGACAGCTATGAGTGTCGGGCGGTGGCTGTCCCAGCATTCCCAGGTCCCTGGGTTCCATCCATATATTGGACATCTCTGGAGGCGCTATAAAAAGGCTGGTGCTCCAGGTGATCTGGGGGAGGGGGCTGTTACCCTGAAGTGTGAAGCAGCAGAGCGAGAGATGAGCTCTGGCCCCCAGAGCTACAGAAAGGCCCAGGACACAGTGTGGAAACTGTAGGTTTGAGGGGCTGTGCGATAGGCACAGACCTCGGGACAGAGAGGGACTCTGTGAGTAAGTAAGTGGCCAGACGGCCAAGGATTTTATTTTATGTGTTTGTCTTGCACACTGTGTGCTTTAATAAAGTTGGCTGAAGCCGTAAAGAGAAGCCTAGTGTCGGAGTGCCATTATCGTTCTACCAAGGACGGCGATCCAAAGCGATAAACCCCCGGGACAGACCAAGATGGTGTGCCAGAGCTGAGCGGCAGCTTAATATATATATTATATAATATATATATATCATTATATATATATATTTTTAAAATAATATATATATATATATATATATATATTATATATATATATATATATATTATATATAATATTATATGAAAGGCCAAAATTAGATAGGTGTCGACAGTATAGACTGTCGACATATGTTTAAGTTGTTTAATATGTTAGCATGGCTTGCAGCCCTTCCTGGGTTGGCCTTTCTTTGGGAGTGAGCATAGAGCAGGGTGGGTGCTTACTCCCCATGGTCCACTCCAGGAGTTCCCAGGCATATATAAGTCAGCAGGTAAGCTGACTAGGGGTGGCTACAACCCCCAGACTACCTTCAAATCTTGGGAGGAGACATGCTGGAGAAGCAGCAGGAATACTTACAAGCTGTTAGTAAGTTGGTCTTTGTTAGTCAGAGCTCAGGTGAGCAGGCGTTTTTTTTTGTTTGTATATGTGCATGCCTTGCACTTGCTTTTCTGTTTGCTGTTTAGTAAAAATACAGAGACCCTGTATTTTTTGCACCCGAAGAACTGTCTCTGCCTCTGTCTCTGAAAATAAACGTGTGCCAATATCCCAGAGCCGCTAAAGCCCACAATATATATATATACAGTACAAACGAAAAGTTTGAACACACCTTTTCATTCACCTTTTCTGTATTTTCATGACTATACAAATTGTAGATTCACACTGAAGGCATCAAAACTATGAATTAACACCTGTGGAATTATATAATTAACCAAAAAGTGTGAAACAACTGAAAATATGTCTTATATTCTAGGTCCTTCAAAGTAGCCACCTTTTGCTCTGATTACTGCTTTGCACACTCTTGGCATTCTCTTGATGAGCTTCAGGAGGTAGTCACCTGAAATATTTTTCACTTCACAGGTGTGCCCTGTCAGGTTTAATAAGTGGGATTTCTTGCCTTATAAATGGGGTTGGGACCATCAGTTGTGTTGTTCAGAAGTCAGGTGGATACACAGCTGATAGTCCTACTGAATGGACTGTTAGAATTTCTATTATGGCAAAAAAAAGCAGCGAAGTAAAGAAAAATGAGCCGCCATCATTACTTTAAGAAATGAAGGTCAGTCAGAACATATCCCGCCCTCTGCTGAGACGCGTGGGGCGGAGCATCTTGTGCCCTGAAACGGTGGCCTTTAGATAACGCATGTGGGTTTGCTTGCTGGGACCCGGGACGGTGTTCGACACAGAATTTGAAGTCCTGCAGGGCCAGGAACCACCGGGTCACCCTCGCGTTCTTCCCTTTATTTTGGGCCATCTATTCAATGGGGAGTGATCACCCTAAATTGCCTCCCCACTAGATAAAACCTCCACGACTCGATTGCCCACTTTAGGGCCAGACATTCCCTCTCTAGAATCGAGTAGTTTTTTTCTGCAGGCCGACAGCTTCCGGCTGAGGTACACAACTGGGTGTTTCCCATTAACCCTTTGGGACAAGACTGCCCCTAAGCCGACATCTGAGGCATCTGTCTGTACCAGGAACTCCTCCTGAAAGTTAGGGGTGATCAATACAGGCCTCTTACATAGAACCTCTTTAAGTCTTTGGAAGGCTTGGTCAGCCTCCGGGTTCCACTTTACTATGGTGGACTTTGCTCCCTTGGTGAGGTTTGTGAGAAGGGCAGCTATTGAGGCGAAGCCTGGCAGGAACCTCCTGTAATAGCCGGCGATGCCCAAGAAGGCTGTAACCTGTTTTTTGGACACCGGTTGAGGCCAATTCTGAATGGCTAACAGCTTATCTAGTTGGGGTTTGATGATCCCTCAGCTGATGTTGTACCCGAGGTAGCGAGCCTCCTCTAGCCCTATCGCATCTAGCACCGCTTGCACCTTCACCAGATGGGAATCCCAATCAGCACTATATATCACCACATCATCCAGATAGGTGGCTGCGTAGTCTTTGTGCGGCTGCAGGATGATGTCCATTAACCTCGGAAAGGTCGGAGGAGCGGAAGGAAAACCAAGGGAAGACCCATATTGGGAAGGTGTCCCTCTGGGGTTGGAAAACGCAGTTTTTTTCATTGGCTTCCACTGTTAGAGGAACCTGCAAATACCCTTTCGTGAGGTCTAAGGTGGTGCATACTACTCGAAAGGCCCAACCTTCCGATCAGCTCATGACCCTGGGCACTGGGGTAGGCATTAATTTTGGAGAATTCATTCAACATGCGGAAAAATCGATTACAGAACCGTTTAAGCTGCCATCTGGCATAGTGAATGATCACGATTGGGCTAGACCACCCACTTTGGGACTTCTCTATAACCCCTAGGGCTAGCATTTTCCTCACCTCTTCTGCGATGGCTTGTCTCTGGGCTACTGGTACCCTGTACGGTCTTAACCTGGCTCCGTGACAATGTCATGTTTAATGACATCTGTCCGGCCGGGTAGCTCAGAGAAGACCCCTTGGTTCCTCTGTAGGAAGGAATATACACCTTCCCTCCATAACTCTGCCAGTCACTATCTCACATACCCTCCTCCTCTGTTTGAGCTTGAGGGGTTGGACACTTTTAGCCATCAAACAATTGGCCCTGACAGAGCATTGGCACTGACCTGTAGTTTTCCTGCCCTGTGTTCTATGTCCTTCCCCATGACTCTCACTATTCTGTCTTTAACTTGAGGCATTCAAGTTAAAGGAGAGTGGTCTGTGATTAATCAGAAGTTATGACCCAGCCGATAATACTTGAGGGACACGAGGGCCCACTTGATGGCCAAGCACAACCTCTCAACAATACTTATAGTTCCTTACAGTGTGCATGAGCTCCCTACTTAGGTGACATGATGCTCTTCTCCATGTCCTCCCTAAAGTCACTTAGGAGAGCATTCTAGGGGAAATATACCTTCCCTCAATAACTGAACCTGTCACTTTCTCACTATATATATATGTGTGTATGAACAATTATGTAATTAAGCAGTGCATACATGTGCAAAATTATGCACCCATGTAGTGTGTATATCTATCTATCTATCCCATATCTATTTATCTATCTATCTATCTAATCTATCTATCTATTATCTATCTATCTATCCCATATCTATTTATCTATCTATCTATATTGTGACAGAGCAACATTAGGCATTCACATGTCTCTG
Source organism: Phyllomedusa bahiana (assembly GCA_025379985.1). Taxonomy (NCBI): domain Eukaryota; kingdom Metazoa; phylum Chordata; class Amphibia; order Anura; family Hylidae; genus Phyllomedusa; species Phyllomedusa bahiana. Next base: position 46,654 of record JAODAL010019350.1, on the reverse strand, counting down.
CAACTAGGTGGTGCACAGCAGGACACCCAAATGCGAAGTGCTAATGAGGACCTAGTGTCAATGGGGAAAGCCGGAGCTATTGTGTCAGTAGCTGTAGGTTACTGACATGTGTAGCTAGCATGGCTGCTATGAGGGTAAGTGTCGGCTGGTTTTCCCAGAACGGCTATAGTGTTAGGTTTGAGGCTGTTCCCGTGTTTCAGTACAGGCTTTAGGTAGGTCTCGGGAGGCCTATGAAAAGTTTGTTACTCTAGGTGATCAGGGGGTGTGGTTGGAGTTGAAGCAGCAGAAGAGCTGAGGAAGAAGCACTGGCCCACAGGCTGTTGGCCAAAAAGAAAGCTGTTGTGTTGTGGTTTTTGGTGGAAGGCCAGAGGGTAGGGTCTCTATATGATTAGTCATTGACCAGATGGCCAAGGAGTTTATGTTGTTTGTTTTGTTCCTGAATAAAGCTGTCTGAGGCCAGTTTTAAAGAGAAGCCTGGTGTGTTTATACTTGCAGGTAAAGAGTATGTATTCCTCTGAGCAATGCATATTTGCATGCATGCATCTACATGGTATACTGAGTGTGCATGTGTCTATGCAGTTACTGTCAAAAGTTGTTGGAATGTATATGATCTATGGTAGTTGCAGTGATAGCATGTCGTACTATAGTGACAATTGTGTTGTGGTGTGTAATAGTTTAGATGCAAATGTATGTCTGCACTGTATATAGTTTGTGTGTGTGCCACTGCTGTAGTATGCTTACATTGACTGAAAAATTATTTGATCCTAGCTGATTGTGTCAGTTTGTTCCATCGACGAGACGATGAAACAGTCTATAATTTTAAGGGTAGGTTAATGGTAACATTGAGAGATAGAGTATCCAACTAAAAATCGAGAAAATCACATTGTATAAATTTATACATTTATTAGATTTTGCAGTGAGAGAAATAAGTATTGATCCTTCTGGAAAACAAGACTTAATACTTGCTGGCAAAACCTTGTTGGCAAGCGCAGATGTCAGATGTTTTTGTGTGTTGTGATGAGGTTTTGGCGCACGTCAGGAGGAATTTTGATCCACATCCTCTTTGCAGATCATCTCCTAACTCATTAGATTTTGAGACTGTCGCTTAGCAACTCAGAGCTTCAAACTCCTCCAAAAGTTTTTATGGGTGAAGGTCTGGCGACTGTAGGCCACTCCATGACCTTAATGTGGCTTCTTTTTGAGCCACTCCTTTGTTGCCACGGTGTATGCTTTGGTTACGTCTTGCTGGAAGATCAGCCACAACATTTTTAGTGTCCTAGGGAGGGAAGGAGGTTGTCATCAGGATTTCATGGTACATGGCTCCAATTCCATTTTCCCATTGATGCGGTGGAACAAAAGTAGTCCTGTGCTTAGCAGAGAAACCCCCCAAAACATAACGTTTCACCTCCATGCTTTGACGTGGGACGGTGTTCTTTGGGTCATAGGCCGAATTTCTCTTCCTCCAAACACAGCGAGAGTTGATTTAATGCCAAAGAGCTCAATTTTGTCTCATCTGACCACCGCCCCTTTCCCAATCACCTCACAGAATCTCTCCAGGGTTCATTGGCAAAACTTCAGACGGGTCTGCAAATTGCGCCTTCTTGAGCAGGGGGACCTTGTGGGCACTGCGGATTTTAAACCTTATGGCGTACTGTTTTCCCAAAGGTTTTCTTGGTGATGTGGTCCCGCTGACTGAGCTCATTAACAAGTTCTCCCCGTATAGTTTTAGGATGATCTCTCACCTTTCCTCAGTAAGGCTACCGCACGAAGTGAGATATTGCATGGTGCCCAGATCGATGTCGATTAAACAGTCATTTGTATTTCTTCCATTTTCTTACTATTGAACCAACAGTTGTCTCCTTACTCCCCCTCTTTACTTTTGGTTTTGTACCCCTTTCCCAGTTTTGTGCAGGTCTTGTCTTGCCCCGACATCCTTGAAAGCTTTTTGGTCTTGCCATGTTGTGAGGTTTTAGAGTTTTGTGGACAGGAGTCTTTTATAAAGGTGACTATTAAGCAGTTGTTTTTAATGCAGGTAAAATTGATTGGAGAATCAAAAATGGTTGTGGGAGCCAGAACTCTTAAGGGGGTTGGTAGGGGATCAAATATTTTTTCTCTCAAAAAAAATGAAATACAGTTATAAATTTTTTACAATGTGATTTTCGGGTTTTTTTATTTTGGGGGGGTTTTTACTCTCAATGTTAAATTCCCTCCCTTAAATTCAGACTTTTTCATGTCTTTGTCAGTGGAAAAACTTCCACAATCAGCAAGGGATCAAATAATTATTTCCTTCACTGTTCATTTTAGTTCATTTTTATGTGACTATAAGCAGTGATGTTGTCTCACAAAAAGTTAGGGATATTTGGCTTTCAGGGGAAATTTACTGAAAACATAAAAATTTCCCGCTCCAGTGATCTTTTCTCCTGTAGCCATTTAAATGAAATGCAATGTGATTTTTTTCATTTAAACCATTTAATGAAAAAAAAACCAAAAACAGTGGAGGAAAATTTCACCCTAAAAAAAGGCAAGTTCAAAAAGGGCTGTGCCCCTTGGGGTTAATTCCGTTGCAAGGGGCCTTATGTGTTCCCAAATTGAGTTACTGATGCTGAGGCCCTGGCACCAACTTTCTTGAAGGACCCCCCGGTCATTTAGGTTCAGGGGTACAGAGTTTTCAAAGCTTTACAAAAAGACCGGCTGATTCCACAGGTTTTTAGGGGGTTCAGGGCTGGAGAAAAGCGGGGACTCCATTCAGGGCCCCAGTCTCAACGCCTTCCCCAATGTTTGGACCTCGATGGGTGAAGCATTGTCCTCATGAAGTGGTTGGCCCTGTGTTGCCCCTACGGGCACAAGGACTGGTTAGTGATGTTTTTCCCAGTAGTAGGGTGCACTTTTACCAGTAAAAATGTAGGGCAGTTCTGTACTGAGAAGACCAAATCCCCGCACTGAAACACCAAAAACCCCAAAAAGACTCGTTTGGGACAACGTGGCTGATGCACGCTCTCCTTGACGTCTCCGCCCTGGGGGCATCATTTTTGCCGGGGGGTGACTTTAAAAGGACAGCATGAGGACCATGACTCTTGTCCAGCGTAGATGCTCCCTGGATCATGCAAGACTGATGCCCCCCTGGTGGTTGGTCGGGTTTATCTGTGCAGACCACACAAATGTAAGCGGTTACAAATGGTTGCGTGACACTTGGGCCTTCACCCTTTTTAAAGTGCTGGATTTGTGCGGCATTCAGCACCCGGTTCCGCAGGGCATTGTTTCAATGAAGCAGTCATCGTTTTGTGAGGGCCCAAAGGAAGTCCACTTCTTTGCCTTTTTGTGACTCCTCCTTCTCTCTTATCTCTGATACCCCTGTGATGACACTTGTGACCTTAAGTTCGGGGCCCCTTTCCCCGTTGAGAGCATCGCTGAAGCCTGGAAATTTTTTGGGGGTTTTTTGTCAATTGTAAGGTGTTGTTTTTGGTTCTGATGTCAAAACGTGACAGCAGGGATGGGGGGGGACTTTTTTAAATCCCGTTCAAATTATTTAAATTTTATTGGATGATTCAGGGATCAAAAAACTGTTGGGAAATTTTTGCCTTAATTCCTTTTAGAGTCAGCTTGTCAAAAGGTACTAAAACAAAAACAGTTGGACATTTGGCATCTAAAGGGGAGAAGGGGCTCTTTAGTGTTTTAAGTTTATCCAAAAAAAATGTCGCTCTGTGTGAGTAGTGTGGGTGTGTATGATATATGCATGGTTAGCAAGAGTTATTTGAGGCTTTTATAGTAGTACCCTTTGTCCTTTTATTTAATGCCATTATTTTGTTGATGTTCTATAGACAATAGTATTTAAAGGGGCTTTGCCATAATCTCATTTCATACCTCCTGTATCCAGCTCTTCAGCTCTATGTGCTCAGAAGGGGGTGTTTGTGATTTGTTTGAATGGCATATCATGTGACTCAGCAGGATGACATCACCAGGCTTTTCCTCTCTCTAGTCAAAGAAAGGTCTGTTTATGTAATGAGCTGTGATTAGCTACAATGTAGCTCAGAGGTAAAACTTTTGCCTCCAGGCACAAGGGTCCTAGGTTCAAATCCCTGCAGGAACCAAACCTGTGGATTTTATTTCTCTTTATCAATGCACAGACCTCACTGAGGTTTCTTTTTTTATTTATTTGCACTGTTTGACTAATTACTAAGGAGCACAGAGGACGGGAGTAGAGTGACAGTAACTGGGGTTTGAACACTCAGTAGCTGCCTGAGAGGAGAAGTGTGTGTCTGAGCATGTGGGGGCCAGGACTGAGGAGCTCTCGCCCTGGTCGTATCCCTGGAGAAAGCTTTTAAAAAATTGGATCACTAAAGGAGCAGCTAAAACAAAAACAGTGCAAAATTTTTTTAATAATGATGAATGGTTGAAAATGTTTATTATTTAATTTACAAAAATTCCCACGTTTAATTTTCTTCATGGCAAAACCCCTTTAACTTCTGAAATGTAGTATTATATGATTAATGTCTGGTTATTATGTTGTATTGTGTGGAAACATTATTAGCATAATACACCTGTTGTCACACATGGATGAATGTTGGGATACCGGCATTTCACCAACAGACTTCCAATATGTAATACAGTGCACACTACTCCAGTTCTCAAATAGTCATACAGTTGTGCCGGTATCCCAACATTCATCCATGTGTGACAACAGGTGTATTATGCTAATAATGTTTCCACACAATACAACATAATAACTGGAACAAGCCAGGGCACCATTTTCTAAGCTTCAAACACACAGTAAAATTGATGTAATTCCACTGACACACGACCTTCATTGGCTTAAAGGGGTTTTATCGGTTGAAGTGTTCGTGCTCTTGAGCTAATTCTATGAGATTCAATTTCAAATCCAGGGGCGAGTCTCTCCTCCCAGGAGGCGTGTCTCCCCTCACTGAAGAGCTGTGACATCATCATTCTGTGTGTGCAGTGGAAGGGGAAGGTTGTCTGGAGAGGACAGCTCTGCAGCCTCCTGCTATGCTTCTTATGTCTGCAGAGCCTTCATCTCCAGGCTCCACAAGCTCCCTGCTGTGCTATAACCACTTATACACAAAAGCCTGAAAAATGATGAAAACTAAGTAAAACCTCAAGGTATATAGGAAAATTGGAAAATGGCATTACGCTAAGGAAAATTGAAAAAAACCTGGGACTCTTGTTTACGTAATTTGAAACAAAGATTGTATTAAGCTCACCTCCAAAACATCAAGGGGATCCCAGAGCAGGTGAGTCCTACACTAACTGTTACCTCACTAGGCGTCAATCCAGACTGCAACTTCAGGTATGGTAGAATAAAAATGGATTATCCTGACTGGTTAAAAAAAGCAGTGAGGGGCAGCAAGCCATGAGATTGCCAATTTTCAAAATGGACTCAAAATGTAATAAAGCTGTGCCAAACTAAAATATATTCTGAAAAACGCAAGCTTAGGTGCACACTGGAAAAGGCATATATACATTAACACAAAAATTGGCACACTAAAAAAAATGAAAAACCCCAAGGGATATGGAATATTTGGAAATGCATTACTCTAAAGGGAAAATTTTGAAAAAAAACCCGGGGCTCTTAGTTTCAGTATTTGACAAAGATTTTATTAAGCTCCCTCCCAAAACGTCAAGGGGTCCCCGAGGGTGGTCCCCTACAAAAACTGTTTCCTCACTAGCGTCAATCCAGACGCAACTTTGGGTATGGTAGGAAAATGCAATTGGGGTTATCCTGCACTGGTTTTAAAAAAAGGAGCTGAGTGCAGCAAGCCAAAGGATTTCAAACCAAATGGATACAAAACATAATAAAATGTGACATCTAAAAATATTCGAAAAAAGCAGAAGGTGCCCTGAAAAGGCAATATATACATCTAAAACAAATATCAGTGGCACCTAAAAAATAAGTAAAAAATCAAGGGATATTGGAATTTGGAAATGCTTATGCTAAGGGAAAAAAGAAAAACCCGGGACTCTTATTTACAGGGATTTGATCAAAGATTGATTAAGCTCCCTCCCAAAACGTCCGGGGGCCCAAAAAGGTGAGTCCCCCACACTAAAACATTTCCCAAGCGTCAAAACCCGACTCTGCACTCTTTATTACGTTTTTTTGTCCATTTGAGATTGGGAATCTCATTGGGTTGCTGCACTCAGCTGCCTCTTTTAAAAAACCGTGCAGGATAATCCAATTGCTTTTCCACCTACCCTGAAGTTGCAGTCTGGATTGACGCCCAGTAGGTAAATGTTTTAGGTAGGGACTTCACCCGCTCTGGGATCCCCTTTAGTTTTGGGAGGTGGTTAATACAATCTTTGAACAAAAACGAAACTAAGGTCCAGGTTTTTCATTTTTTTCCTTTGCAGTAATGCATTTCCAATTTTTTCCTTTAAAAAACCCTTTGGGGTTTTTCTTGTTTTTAGTGTGCCACTGAATTTTTTGGGTTTAAGTAATATTGCCTTTTTCAGTGTGCACCTAAGCTTGCATTTTTTTAGAAAATTTTTTTTAGATGTCACAGCTTTTTACATTTGTTTGTCCATTTGAGATTGGCAATTAATTTTTTTGCTGCACTCAGCGCTCTTTTAACCCGTGCGGATAATCCAATTGCTTGTTCCCACCCTACCCTGAAAATTGCAGTCTGGATTACGCCTAGTGAGGAAAAAATGTTTATGTAGGGCCACCTGTCTGGGACCCTTGACTTTTGGAAGGTGGCTTAATACAATCTTTTACAAATATGTAAATAAGAGTCCGGTTTTTCATATTTTTTAGCAGAATGCATTTCCAAATTCCATATACCTTGAGGTTTTACTTAGTTTTTAGTGTGCCACTGATATTTGTGTTAGATGAACTGATGAAACACAGGTGAGGAATGCACACGGAGGAGACTGTATAAGAGTGTGTTATATGGAGGGAACACAGGACATAAGATTGTGTTACATGAGGGGATCTATGAGTTAAACAATCAGTAATTAGTCTGATCATTCACCTTAGTGCTGGGAGATGAGTATAGAGCCAGCAGCCCTTTCATATAGCTGGTTTCACTTTCGGTTTTCACAGCTCAGAGGGGAGTAAACACAGAGTGTGCAGGCAGCCAATCACAGCGCAGGGGGCGTGTCTAGGGACAGTTCCTGTCCAGGGGCGTGCCCCAACAGGCTGAATTAAATATCAGCCATCAAATCACAGAAAAGGGGGCATTTCCCGACTAGCAGCTGAAAAAAATAGCTATTGATGCACAGAAAAGTTCATATCTGCTATATTAAGTGACTTAGATAATGCAAACCAATTACAAAAGTGCTTATTTTTACTGTCCCCATAATCTGAGATATGATCTTTGTAGCGATACAACCCCTTTAAATTGGGTCGTATTCAGTCTCCGGTGCCTAGGGCAGCATATCCTGAGAATACAGCCCTCGTATCAGAGACTCTGAACACTTGAAGAGTCCCAGCAGGGGAAATGTCATGGTCTACTTAATGACAAGTCATCTTTCTAAAAAGTAGGGCTTGTCAAAAACCGGCAATCCCTTTAAAGGGTTTATAAAAAAGCTCCTGCCGACCATCAGTGAAAAATAAAGAATTTCCTGTATTATTATTTAATTTTTTAGGTCAATTTTTTTAGTTTTTACTCTATTAGTCTATTGCCCAATAGAGTAAAACTGTAAGTGCTAAATACTTGACCCACACTGATCAAGGGACCTGGGGACCAGTAAACTTCCTAACATGTCTAATTAGTATGCTGGTAAGTAAAGACCCCTTAAAAGCAGAGCTATGGGGGGGTCTACAGATCAAGTGAAAATATCAGAAGATTTTGCATATATTAGGTTAATGTATGCATCTGTGTCGGAATTGTTCACAACATGTATTCAATCAACCTGTAAATGTCAATGGTTAAACATGCCTCAGGAGGATAATGGGGTCAGGAAGATGCAGAGAGTGTAATGGCTTTATAATTTACACACGTTATCATATAAGAAGTCTAAAATAAGGTATACAAACATTGCATACTATAGAAAGTGTCACGGTCGCTTGCAACCTATCTTGCGCTTACAGGTAACATGTTCATGATAAATATTTGGAGCGGTGCCTGGCCCATTGTATATTGAATCAACACTCAACATACTTTATCTCAGGAAAGACCATTGTATGATGAAAATATTGGTTACTTAGGTCCTTGTAACTTGAGGGACCACGGTATAAGGAAACACTGGAGCATAAGATGAAAACAATTTTATAATGCATGTAAAATAATTATACAGGGTCAATCAAATGTCCCAGGAGACCCTCATATTTTAGAAACAAAATGGAATCTGAACACCCCAGCAAGTAATGGGTGAGGAGGCCTATCGTTAAAAGGGTAGTCTCACTACATTGATTCATCTCACCTCAGTCCTGTTTTCTTGGTTTCATTTTAAATTCAGGGGCGTGTTTACTGGCTTCTACTGGGCTGCAGTAGATACCAGGTCTGTAGCTATAGCAACCGGTGCTGGCAGCCTATCAGGAGAGATAGGACAGGTCTGGAGCTATAGTGACCTGAAGAGCTGATGCAGCCCATACAAGAGGGGATATCTAGGAATAGGTAGGACACTGTTAATGGACACATATTGCAAAGTGACTTATTTTTGCAAGATCTTTAACATAAACAGCAGCAATCCTTGTAGGGAGACAACCCCTTTAAGCTATATCCAGAACATGGCTGCATCTTGGAAGCCGCCATATTTGATCAAGGGCAAGTTTTTCATGTAGCCAATCAAAGAAGACCAGAAATCGATTGGCGCAATCAAATTTGCAATATCTCTTGTGGTTCTAAAGTTATCAACACAGAAAGTTGCAAGAACAACAACAGCAGCTATTTGAGATGTTCAATGTGTTGTCCTTGGTGCTGAATTCAGAGCTGAAGGTGCTGGATCTAATCATTATGAACCTCGCATGAGAACTTTCTGTGCTGATAAGTTTTGGACCACAAGAGATATTGCAAATCCGATTGCGGCAATCAATTTCTGAGACAATTTTGGTCTTCCTTGATACATGACCACCTTCCCATTGGAAAAAACTTGCCCTTGATCCAAAATGGCGGCTTGCAAAATGGCAGCCATGTTCCGGACATAGCCTAAAATATAGGCACCCTAACCCATTACTTGCTGGAGTGTTCATTTTTCCTTTCGTTTCTGAAATAAAAGTTATGCCCGGGGAATTTTGACTCACGCTGAATACAATGATTATAGGGGATTGATGGACCTATCAATGAAATCCACAGCTTTAGTTTTCATCAGGTTATCTCATCATGAAATCAAACTACTTTCAGTTCAGGTAAAGTGTGTAATCTCTGCAGTAGCTATATTCAAAATTCAAAGTTCAGACTACAAAATAAGCAACTCTCCCTCCCAGCGGTAAATCCCAGCACACAAATCAGCCACTGAATTACATTCAGTCAATTAAGTGAATGTATCTAGAGCTTTGTTTAGCTGTATATTTAGAGGATTAAGCATACAACCTTATTACTGTTCCCTATAGATCGATCCAATCCCAGAGTGAAGAGTGGTTATAGCTAAATCCTTTCTTAAAAAAAAACACCTAAATATACAGCTCATGCATAGAATTAGATTTTGCTGATATGCATGAGACATATTTGCCAAGGCTAGAGCAGAACAAGTGTATATGAACCTCACCCTTCTGGCAGTCCAGAAGGGTGAGGTTAATTCTTTCTTGAGACTCACCAGTGAAGATGACTCATGGTTCTCACCAGTGAAGTTGATTCTTGGGGTCCACTAGTGAAGTTGAATCTTGAGGCCACCAGTGGAGTTGATTCTTGATGGCCCACTAGTTAAATTAATTCTTGGGGCCCACCAGTGGAGTTTATTCTTGATGGCCCACTAGTGAAATTAATTCTTGGGGCCCACCAGTGGAGTTTATTCTTGAGGCCCCTCAAAGCTTCTGTATGTGACTGAACATACTGCACATGCCTTGTCATAAGCAGAAGTGGGTTCTCCACCTCGCCAAAAAGTGGAGTCTAAGGAGGCCCTGGTCTTCACCCTTAAGCTCTCAAGGATGCTAGAACGCCACTACAGGGAATTCCCAGGTCACAATCCCTGACAAGCTAATTTGTGGTAATGGTTGGCGTGCAGACATGGTACAGGTGTAATCAGGACAAACGCAGAGGTCTGGGAAGGCTGTGTTCAGTCGTAATCAGGTCTCAGGTAGGAATAACTGCTCGTAAGTTTTACAACTGATGGAGCCTCTCTTCAGGAGTTTGGGGTCTTTATCATGTTGGATACTGCCCTACAGCCCAGAAGGGAGGGGATCATGCTCTGCTTCAGTATGTCACAGTACATGTTGGCATTCATTGTTCCCTCAATGAACTGTAGCTCCCCACAGGCAGCAGCACTCATGCAGCCCCAAACCGTGACACTCCCACCACCTTGCTTGACTGTAGGCATCTTGGTCATATTAGAGCACAGGACATGGTTCCTGTAATCCATGTCCTTAGTCTACTTGTCTTCCGGAAACTGTTTTGCAGGTTTTCTTGTGCCTCATCTTTAGAAAAGGCTTCCTTCTGGGACGACAGCCATGCAGACCAATTTGATGCAGGATGCATCGTATGGTCTGAGCACTGACAGGATGATCTCCCACCCCTGTAGCAATGCTGGCAGAACTCATACGTCTATTTTGAAAAGACAGTTTCTGGATATGACGCTGAGCATGTGCACTGAACTTCTTTGAACTTCTTTCGTCAACCATGGCGAGTCCTGTTTTGAGTGGAACCTGTCTTGTTAAACCTCTGTATGGTCTTGGCCACCGTGCTGCAGCTCAGTGTCAGGGTGTTGGCAATCTTCTTATAGCCTAGGCCATCTTTATGAAGAGCAAAAATTCTTTTTTTCAGATCCTCAGACAGTTCTTTGCCATGAGGTGCCATGTTGAACTTCCAGTGACCAGTATGAGAGAGTGTGAGAGTGATAACACTAAATTTAACACACCTGCTCCCCATTTACACCTGAGATGTTGTAACACTAATAAGTTACATGACACCGTGGAGGGAAAATGGCAAATTGGGCACAATTTATGTTAACTTAGTGATGTATTCACTTTTGTTACCATTGGTTTAGACATTGATGGCTGTGTGTTGTTATTTGGAGAAAAACTTTGAGATTCTTAGTTCACATGCTTTGATGAAAAAATGTTTAAGCCGGCCCCCCGCTTACAACGGGATCTCAAGGCGGGTGGTCCTACTCTATTTTTACCTCTCATTTGAGTCCAATTCAGACTTCTTATTTGGGTCAACAGACCTCCATAATACAGAGAGAAAAAAAAAGCACCAACCTTAAAAGCATACTGCACTGATCTAACAACCTGTGGAGGTGGGCGGGGTGCAAGAAACCAAAATGGAGATCCATTCCTCCCTATATGAATTAAAAGCAATATATGCCAAATGCAACGTATAGTTCTGCACAAAAAAAACCATTTCTGAAAAACACAATGTGAACCTGGGTGCCACTTGCATGGTTGTGGCATATCAGTGCAGTATGCTTTTAAGGTTGGTGCTTTTTTTTTTCTTTTTCTCTCTGTATTATGGAGGTCCGTTGACCCAAATGAGAAGTCTGAATTGGACTCAAATGAGAGGTAAAAATAGAGTAGGACCACCCACCTTGAGATCCCGTTGTAAGCCGGGGGTGGCTTAAACATTTTTTGATCAAAACATGTGAACTAAGAATCTCAAAGTTTTTTTGAGTTATTTGGAGGGCACACCAAATTTACACTGTAAAACAAGCTGTACACTGACTACTTTACACAAAGTTTTATCCTATGAAAAGATATTATACAATATTTACAAAATGTGAGTGGTAGACTCATTTTGTGAGATACAGAAGATACATTCCAGGATTCAGCTGAAGGGACCACACTATCTTTGTTCTTATGTTTAGCTACTGCCCCAGAGGTCAGATCCCCACCAACTACAATGTGGTAGCATATCTTAGACAGGGGAATATCTTTCCTTGGGGAGAGAACCATATACTGTAGGTGTGTGTGTGGATTTGAAATTTTTGCACCCCACTAGGCATCAGCATATCACAAGGCATGGTAGCATATCTGTGTGATATGATATACTTAGAGGGGATTACCACAGTAAGGCATGCTTAGCCTCTCATCAGTGTGAAAATGTTGGATTTAATTATAGAGAAGGGAAGAATTTCAGATTTAAAAAAGTCACAGAAAATTATAATTATCATCTTTGTTTACCCAGAAATAGAAAAAAAACAGGAAGCAAAGTGTCTGATGCATATCAGAAATGTAATTTATGTTTCAATTTCATCAGGACAGTTTCAAATATAATTACAGAGCACATATAATGAAAATGTAACTATCGGAGTCAGCTCAGATGTCGGAGCGGAATTAAAATGGGCTGATTGGTAATTTAGGATCTGCGATGACGATGGTGTCTACGCCGTGTATTTATTGGCATACAGAAGTGCCATTTTCCTATTTCTGAGGCCTCCATAGACATTTTTTAACCCCTTAAGCCCCAGGCCTGAAAAGACCTTAACAGGGTTGTCTCATCTCACTGTTTCATAGAGTCAGTAGCATTCTTTCATTAATGCATCCTGTCACTTCCTGGTCAAGCTGTCTGTAATTAGCATATGAGCTCAGTATATTCAGACTTCTGCTAATTAGATAAACAATCTCCTGCTACTAGGTCCAGAGAAGCTTGAGAGCTAAAGTAAACAGTAGTAATTAGTGTCTTTTGTCTGAAAGACCAGATAGCACACAAGCTCTCAGGCTGCTGGCAGTTCTGTGCTGCAACCTGTGTTATGACATCACTCCCTGCTATCAGATAAGACAAACAGCAGGGGAGAAGAAGTACACAGGTCGGTCACTAGAGAAACCAGAGAGCCCTCAGGAGGTGATAAAATCATTTGTAGCTCCTCATCAAAAAAAAGAATGAACAAAGCAATATATTTGGAAAACCTCTTCATTTACTGTTCCCTAAATGTTGAAAACTAATCTTTGTAGTGAGACAACCCCTTTAATGACGCAGCTCCATTTTTCAGTTTTTGCCTCCCTGCATTTCAATGGTCATAACTTTATTTTTTCAGTGACGCAGTTGTATGAGGATTCCTTTTATGCTGGATAAGTTTTATTTTTTGAGGGGTGTAATTTGAGTTGACATAAACTACTGGGTCATTTATGAAAAAAAAATTACAGCATGAACATAAAAAAGCGTATTTCTGCATTTGTTTTTTTACACCATTCACATTTCACACTAAATAACCTGTTACATTAATTCATTCTACAGGTTTTTATAGTCATGTAGATACCTAATATGTGTAGTTTGTTTTGTGTAATGTATGTATAATAATTTTCTTATCAAATATTTATTTTTATTTTTATTTATTTTATTTATTTATACACTTTTTTTTACTTTGTTATTTATTTATTTTTTTTAAATCCCATTAGGGACAACTATTTTACACTTAGTAATGTATTAACATAGTCCTATATAGTCCTGTATGCTAATACATTACCCTCTGTGTCATTATGACATAAGCTGCTATGAGGGTAACACACACTGTGCCCTGACAGCAGGCTTACTATATAAACAGCCCTGGGCCTACTCTAGTTCCCCAGGGCTGACTATACAGATCTTCACCAGGCTCCATTGAGCATTGGAAGTCTCTGTGACCCCATGGAGCAGAGGAATCCCCATTGATTATGCTGTGGTCATGGATCACGGCAATCAAAAGGTTAAACTGTGGAAATTGGGGGCTACCTCCGGTCACTGCCATTCACAAAGAATGCTCTAGGAACAGATCTATTAACTACAGCTATGTTCCAAGTGCAGTTGTGGAGCTGGGAGCTGTAAACCCCCTATGTCTGCAGCAACATTTGTTGTATCAGTTGTATTTGAATGTACCCTTATGTTGCCTTCCTGCAGGGTGTCAGGGCATGCTGAGACTTGTAGTTGTTTAACTCCTTAAGGACCACCCAATGTCTTTTAAGGGTGGGCAGATTGTGTTCTATTTCAACGCCACTGCCTACAGAAGAGGTTTGCGGCTCTCAATGTAGCTACTGCACTAGGAACAGAACTGTAGTTAACACCTCCATTCCTATGGCAGTCTCTGTGAACAGCAGGGACCAGAGGAAGGCTCCAATCCATAGCATTTAACCCTTTGATTGCCACGATCTATGACCATAGTATGATCAAAGGGGAGTCCACTGCTCCATTTGGTCAGCAGGATTCCTGATGCCCAATGGAGCCTGGGTAATATCTATACAGTCAGCCCCGAGGACCTAGAGTAGCCCTAGGGCTGTCTGTATAGCAAGGCTGATGTCAGGGCATAGTGTGTGTTGCCCTGACTGCTGCCTGTGTCATACTGACACAGAAGATAATGTATTAGCACACAGGGGTATACAGAAGTATGCTAATAAATAACTAGGTGTAAAAGAAAGTGTAAAAAATATTTATTTCTTAATGGGATAAAAAAGTGTAAAAAACAGTGTGGAAAAAATAAAAAAATGATTACGACTACATTATGCACAAAAAAACCTACATATATTAGGTATCCACACCACTGTAATAACCTCAGTTCATTTAATAGGTTATTTAGTGTGAAATATTAATGGTGTAAAAATAATTTAACAAAAAAATGCAGAAAAGCAATTTTCTATTCATGCTGTAAATTCATTTTATTTATCTTAATGAACCAGTAACATACCTCCCAACTTTTAGAGATGGCAAAGAGGGACACATCAGGCCACACCTCTAACCGTGCCCAAACACGTGACATCACACCAAGACACGCCTCTAACCACGCCCAAACACGTGACATCACACCAAGACACGCCTCTAACCACGCCCAAACACTGAATCCACCAAACAGCCTACACGCCCAACACATGACATCACACCAAGACACGCCTCTACACCCAACCTGACTACACAAGACACGCCTCTAACCACGCCAAAACGCATACACGGCAACTTTTTAGTTAGCCAAAAAGGGAGACATTTTCAGGATTGCATTGTATCCAACGATGAAATATTAAGTTGTTATGTATTATACAGCTAGGAAGCAATCAGACACTTTTTAGAGCAAGATAGTTTATTGACGCAAATCTGTTTCCAAAGTGAAAAATAGGGACATTTATAGAGCTAAGAGGGACAAGGGTTAAAAATAGGGACATTTGGGAGGTATGCAGTAATTTATTGTAAACTTTAAGGGGTTGTCTCACTACAAGGATCGCTGCTTTTTATGTTAACGATGCAAAAGTCACTTTGCCATATATGTCCATTAGCCGTGTCCTACCTATTCCTAGATATCCCCTCTTGTATGAGCTGCATCAGCTCCTCAGGTCGCTATAGTTACAGACCTGATTAATCTATCCTGATAGGCTGCCAGCACTCGTTGCTATATCTACAGAACTGTTTAAACTATCCTGATAGGCGGCCAGCACTGGTTGCTATAGCTACAGACCTGTTTAATCTATCCTGATAGGCTGCCAGCACTGGTTGCTATAGCTACAGACCTGGCTTCTACTGCAGCCTAGTAGAAGCCGGTAAACACGCCCCTGAATTCAAAATGAAACCAAGAAAACAGGACTGAGGTAAGATGAATCAATGTAGTGAGACAACCGCTTTAAACTTCGACCCCCAAAATACAACTTCTGCATAAAATAAGCCCTCGTACAACTGCGTAACATAAAAGATAAAAAAGTTATGACTTTTGAAACACAGAGAGGCAAAAACAACAACATTTAGCTGCTCATGAAGGCCTTTTTCAGATCTGGTGCTTCAAGGGTTAATAGCTGGAAAGCCACAGGTTGGAGATTGCTGCCATTATAGGTGAGATAGCCGTGCCATATAATCTAATGAACAGACGGCAGAAGGACACAGAGAGGTAAGTAGCACTTTATAGATGAAAGAGATGTGACATGAAAAATGGGCTTCACAGACTCTAGGAAAACAAGCCATTATTTTTAGCAAAATCCAATATTGCATTTGAGCTGTGACTTTAGGCATTAGCAAAGTGCCAATACCTAGAGATTTAAGACGCTGCCATATATCACATCCATGAAAGTATACTGACAGCAGGGAAGTGGAATTATCATATTCTAGGTCACCGTGAATGTGTACAGGTGTGTGTGTATGCTACATATAGGTTACAGAGACCTATACAGTACAAGGGGGATGAAAAAAATCGAAATTTTGAAGACCACTATTCCGTTCCTCTCGCCTAAAGGGTTGTTCCCACCATGGACTTGAGAAACAAGGAGAAAAAAAGCTTTGGGGTTTGTTCAGATGGCGTCATTTGCAAAGTTGCGCGCCGTAAATTCCATCATTTGCGCTTTGAAATTACGGGCTTGCAAGCCTGAAATAGTGACAGGTCACTTCTTTCCATGAGCATACAGCACTCACAGGGGAATGCGGGAGTAAAATCATTGTCTAATTCAAAACATTAAAAAATATTAATGGTTCTCGTACGAGTTACAGCGTTTAATGCTCGAAACGCGTCAGAACCATTAATGTTTTTAAATGTTTTGAATTAAAAAATATGTTTTTATCATAAACATTCTTTGTTGGTGCTGAAGGATATAGCTTTTCTAGGATTTGCTTCCATTTCTTGTCCGCGTCCGACAGCCTCCCTCTTTTTGCATCACTTGAACATTTGAGGAACTGCTGTCTTTATTAACCCCTTCCTGACGGACGGTCATAATAATATGGTTCTAAATTTTTTCCTCCTTTCCTTTTGAAAGCCATAACTTTTTTATTTTTACACCTACATAGACATATGAGGGCTTTAATCTTGCAGGACAAGATGTACTTTGTGAGTGTTATTCATATTACCATAAAATATACTGGAGAATGGCAAAAAAAAATTCTAAGTGAGCAAAATGTGAAAAAAACTTACTTGCGCCATGTTTGCGGGATTTTTTTTTTACGGCATTCATTCCTCGGTAAAAATGATGTGTTATCTGTATTCTACAGGTTGATACACATCTGCCAATACCAAACATGTAGGGTTTCCGTTATACTTTGGTACCTTAAAAAATCCAAAATTTTCTATTTTTGAAATTAGCGCAACGGCGCCATTTTGTGCGACCAATAACTTTTTTGTACTAACACCTACGGACGTCAGTGAGGGGCATTTTTTGCGGGCTGAAGTTTATTGCTAGCAGTTTGGAATTCATGCGACTTTTTGATCATTTTTATTCCAATTTGTATGTGACGTGAAATGACCAAAAAAAACCCGCAATTTTGGCGTTTGGTATTTTTTTCTTCTTCGGTGTTCAGCGTACGGGTTAAATTATGTAATATTTTAATAGATTAGACTTTTTCGGATGCGGCGACACCAAACGTGTCACTTTTTTATTTTTTTATTTGTAAAATGGCGAAAGGGGGGTGATTTGAACTTTTAATACTTTTTTAGTTTTTGTAAACTTTAAAACTTTTTTTTTAACTCTAACTTTGAGTCCCCCTAGGGCGCTTCACCACTAGGGGGCGCGATTGTTTATACAGCCTAATGTAGTGAATAGACAATGCATTAGGGTATACAAAGGTGGCGGCTTCCCCACTTCCTGCCTGGGGCCAGAAGTGGGGAAATTCAAATCACGGCAGCGATGGGAGCCTTCACAAGGCTTCCCGCTGCCATGTTAGCCAATTGGGACTCAGCGATCTTGCTGCTGATGTCCCAATCGGAGTGAAGAACGGTATGCGGCCATTTAGATGCCGTGGCCATCTTTGCTGCGGCGTCTAAGGGGTTAAACAGCGCGGGCGGGCGACGCTGCCCCCTGCGCTGTTACCGCCGGGTGTTAGCTGGATTTAGCCGCTAGCACCCGGCGGCTGTGTAGCCCCTTACCGGCACTATGACGTACTCATATGTCAGTAAGGGAAAAAGCTTTATAAAAATATGGATCTGGTAAAATATACAGTCCTATTTCATACCTCCAAGTGTCCCTATTTTGGAGGGACAGCCCCTTTTTTACCCCTGTCCTTTTTGGGGGCTCTAAAGTGCCCCCTCTTTTTCTTTTGGGGAAAAGATTTGTGTCAAGAACTGACTATCTTATTTAAAAAGTATCTGATTACTTCCTAGCGTATATTGATAACAACTTACTTAATATTTATTTTGGATACAAAGAAACCCGAAATGTTTTCCCTTTTTGGGCTGTCAAAAAGAGTTCTGTTGTGTATGGGGTGGTTAGGGGTGTTTGTGGATGTCATTTTTGGGGTTTGGGTTGGAGGGTGACCTTATGTGTCCCTATTTGCAATCTCTGAAAGTTGGGAGGTATGTATCTTTTCATTCTTATTTAAATTATTGTCGTCTAAACGAGGACAATTATTTTACATCGGATATTGTTTTCAGTGTATTTTGCCACGTATTTCAGAGAAAAATATGAGTCAAAATACTCCATGTGAACATACCTTTAGCCAACGATTGATTTCCATACCCCAAGATCTTTAATTTGATGATCTATGAGCCAAACCCCCAACCCCAAAACAGGTTTAAAGCTAACGTCTTGGTACAAAACCCAAGGACCCCAGAGGTTTTGTAGCCCAGGCTTCAACGGTTAGAACTGAAGAAACCCTACCGTTCGGGCATGACTTGTTAGGCAAATTTGTTATTAAAAGGGGTTTTCCCCCATAGAATTGTGGATTTTGTAGGATAAGCTCAAAGTTTGTGGTGCAGGCCCCTTGGAGGCCCAAACCTACCGGAATCGCTGGAAAAGTTACAGCGCGAAGGGAAAACCCGGTCTCCCTTGTTCCATTTGCTTCTGTTTATGGGGTTCCGAGTACAGAAACCCCCGCAATAGAAATTTAGAACAGAATGAAGAGCTGTGCGCATTGCTAAAGTAAGGTGATACAAATCATATCCTTCCAAAAAAAGACCTTCTTTACTTTCCTGCCCGGCTTTTTGTGGACAAAAATTTCAGGATTGTTTCAGGTATTTCCCCTTTATCAGCCCGTACATAAGATGTTCATTTTACTGGAGAAAAAAGTACACAGGGTTGAAAAAAAAAAAATAAAAATTTGCCGGGGACACACTTTAAAGCATTCATCAAATTTTCCCCGTCCCAAAAATCGCTCCCCCGCAATGCTTCTTTGCTCGCCCCAGAAAAAGCGTTTGATAGAGTGGATTTGGCAAAATTTTTAGATTGGCCCCCGTCTCGTGCGGCCTTGGCCCGATGATATCTCAAAAGATTTTGCCCCCTTTTAACACTCCATCGGGCAAATTAAAATAAATGGCTCTCTTCACCCCCCATTCCATTTTGGGAAAGGGAACGCGACGGGGGTTTGCCCCCCTTTCCCATTCTATACAAAATTTTATGGAGTACCTTTTTGCGGGCCCTTCAGGGGGGAAGGGGGAGTAAAAGGTATCATGGTTGGGAAAAAAACATCTAAATGGCTGCATTTGCAGATGATTTTAATTACTATATATCATAAACCCGGAGCCCTCCCTGCAAAACCGCTGGGACCTGCTAGCCTCTGGGCGGGATCAGAAACTTTAAGGTAAAATTCCCCAAAAAGCGGGGGTGTTGCCCTTTTCCTAGCCCCCAGAGTGGTACATCATTGGAGTCCAATCCCATTCGATGGGTAAGCAAATTCCTTTACTTTACCATGGGGTGCAGGTCTTAATAATTATGGCAAACCTTTTTTTTTAAACTTTCCCCGTTTAAATTTAACGCGAATCAACGGGGACTTATCCAAATGGGAGGGGAGGGACTTCTCCGGGGTTTGGGGGAGTTTTAAATATAGACAAAATGAATGTGCTACCCCGGCTATGTACCTTTTCAGCCCGCCCCACTTAGTTTCCCAAATAAATTCTTTCGGACTTGAACAGGTGTTTTCGGCGGTTTGGGTGGGGGATAAAAAAAAACCCGAGAATAGCGAGAGATGTTTGGTTAGGACAAGGGAGAGAGGGGGGCTGGAAATTGCCGGACCTTAAAATGTTTTATCTAGCGGCCACCCCCTACCAGAAAGGGTTGTTTGGTGCCACGAAAAATACCCCCTTAAAACGAGGGATTAAAATTGGGAACAATAAAAGTGGGAGGTTGTTTTTTCCTTTGCCAGGGCCCCTACCCCCTTTAACTCCCAAAAGGGGGGATTTTTTTTGTCTTTTAGTCTCCCTTTAATCGCTCAGATCACGCTTTCGGTTTTTCCGTTCAATGGTAGGAAATTATAATCTTTTAATTCTCCAGGAGGCCCGCTGATTCGGTTAAAGGGGAGATTCCGGGGGTTCATAAAATCTTTAAACCATTGTTATTGTAAGGAATGGGGGGCAAAAAAAAAGCAAGCAAAATTTTCGCATTGGAGATTTTGTGGCCCACAGTCCCTTTTTTTAAATTTCCATATGAGGACTGTCCCCCAAAACGGTGATGACCCCAAAAAACTTGGCTGCAAAATTTCCCCCAAATTTAAACATTTTTTTTACACAAATAAAGCTAAGCTCATCCTAACACGTTTGTCTTTCTTGTTTTGAGGGAAATATGTGCCCAAAAAACAGACAGCCAACACATCGATTTCCCTCCTGTACAAATGAAGATGGAGGCCCCCCCCCATAAAAGCCCCCCAATTTCCCGACTAACTGGGAGCAGGAGTTGGGTTGTAGTTTTTCGGATGAAGATTGGTTAAAAAAACCCGGACCCTGGAAAATTTAAGGCATCAGTTTTTTGTAGGATACAAGAACTCAACTACAAAGTTTTATCCGGGTGGTACCCGGGTGCCCAAAAATTTCTGCATGGGAAATTTTCCCGGAAACCGGATGCATGCTGGAGGTGTGGAAGGGGATAGGAACGATTGGCCCCTATTGGTGGGGATGTGAAAACCCTGCAAACCCTTTTTTGGAAAAAAATGATAGATCTCCCTTCAGGACTTTTAGGGTTTAGCACCCAAAACTTTTTATACCCCTAAATTTTTAAAAGCCCCAAAGGGGGAAACTTGATAATTTTTCTTGTTTAAAGGCCCCCTAAATCATTGGTCCCTAGGAGGGGGGCGGGTCAAAGCAGATTCCCCTATGGTGAATGGGTTAAAGAGGTTCTCCAAAATTTCAGCGTATGGGGGAGATAAGGCAATTTCGACCACATGGTTTGGGCGGATGGGAAGATATGGGGGAGTGGATGGCCCCTTTTTTTGGCTTGACGCATTTAAAACACTTGGCCCCACAGAATAGATCTTTCCCTTTCCTGGCACGAGGGTCTTAGCCTAGTTTTGGGGGGCCAAAATTTTCCTCGGGATTTAAATTTTTAAATTTTAATTTTTAAATTTTTTTTAAAAATTTTAATAAAAGTGTGACGGATTGGTGCGCCGGGGGGTCCCGCCTGTTGGTTCTGTTTTTGCTTATTCTATGTTATTATCCTTTTTAAATTTTGGGTTTTCTGTTTTCTTGAGCAGTATTGTCATCGTATTGTGTACATATACTAACGGTGTATGGAAAATTGGGGTGTTTTTTTGATTGTTACGCCTTTTCCCAAAAGGGTCCTTTGTAGGAAAGTGGGGTAAACAGAATTTTCCTGATATGATTACAGGCCCCAAACCCAGGGTTTATTTCTTTTGCTCACCATGTATGTTAAGCTCACCTTTTTACTTTCTACACTATGTGAAATGAATTAAAGCTTAAATAAAAGTTTTGACTGTTTTACTGTTTTATCTGCTGCACCTTGTTAAAAAAAAGTATTTTAAAAAAAAAAAAAATAAATAAATAAATAAATTTAAATTCATGTCAGCATGTGCCGCCTTCTTCAAGTTGCCAACCCAGGCCCGGAAATTTTCCCAAAATGCCTAGGGACAAAAATGGCCCCTTTATCTGACCATATTGTCAGATGAATAGAAACTGTAATGCAAAAATTTTTAAAAAAATTACTGTAAAATAAAATCCGAAAAAAAGTTCAGTATTTTATCCTTTTTCCCCCAATTTTAAAGTTCTTTTTCCTAGTAAAAGGGTTAAGGAAAAAAAATGAAATCTGATTTCATTTTCGAAAAACTTCAAAGAAAATAAAAATCTTGATGCAATTTTCTAAATAAACTTTGGAATGTGCTACGATACGGCGGTGTCAGTAGGCACTGACCCGGCGATCGTGGGTATATAGCAGACCCTCTGGGGCCCTGCGAGCATGGATGCTGTAACTTGCAGAGATAGCCGAAGTGCAGGACAGGACAGCCGATGCTGGAACGGGCAACAAGGCACCGCAGGTCCGTAAAACGGATGGCACAGGCCCAGGATGGTAGAAGACTTGGTACAATATCAAGTACCCAGACTGGTGCAGCGGCAGATGTTCAGCAGGTAACGGGTTAACAGGTACTGGTAAACGTACAGGAGTAACAGCAGCGATGCTGACCAGGCAGCAAGGGACTGAAGTTCCTTTTAAAGCCAAGGGTCACAGGTCACTGAGGAGGAAATTAGGAACTCTGACTATTTAAATACAGTGCAGTGACGCGCGCCCCTAGAGGGAGCACATGTGCACAGGACGCCGGGGAAGCCAGAGCGGACGAATGGCAGACTCGAATCTGCCCGCAGGAGCCACTGCAGGACAAACAGGAACCGGGACAGGTAAGTGACAGGTGCCAGGGACAGCGGAAGATGCTGCCACAGTGGCCGGGTCACGAGGGGCACGGGCACGCCGACTGTCCATAGCAGGGACTGCAGCGCGAACCATGACATAATGACAGTGTCTCATGAAAAGCCAGACAGGCTAGGGCACAAGCGGGGGCTCACAGAGGGGAGTGGTAACAGGAGCAGATGCATGGATTTGGGCTTGTGGCTGAGGATGGGTCAAAAGGCTATTTTTGTACTGGGCAGTAGTATCCTCCTACTGCTCAGTGCTGAGAGGGTGTTGCAAAAAACGTTTTCACTTTACTGCCGACGACTGCTGCAAACAAACACAGATGAAAGGATTTGCCGGGCATCCCATTGAGCACTGCCCCTCTATACATGTGTTTTACTAGCAAATCTGGCAGAAAGAAGTGAACAGGGGTTGAAAAGTTAAAAAAATAATTTTGTCAGTCGCCTCCTTCAATTTGCCGCCCTAGGTACTGGACTTCCAAGGCCTCATGACAAATATAGCCCTGGGTCCAACCACAAATTCAGGACCCTGCTGCATACAAACATGCAGGGCTAATTTTTCAGGCATCTAAGCACTGCCCATCTATTAATTATGCTTATTTTACTAGCAAGTCCAACAGAAAGAAGAGAAAAGTGGTTAAAAATGTTAAAAAAACAAACAAAAACAACCATATTTATGTCTAGTGTTGATCGATTTAATCGAGATTGAGCCGATTTTCGATTTTTTTGGAAAATCATTTCGATTTTTCGATCCAATTGTCGTTTCCCATTAAAGTCAATGCACAGTGAAAATGGCGCGGCGATCTCGATTTTTTTACCCGATTTTATAGGGTAAAATCTGAAAGATCGAGAAACCTGTAAAAATTGACTCGATCGCGATTTTTGGAAAATTGATCATCTCTATTTATGTCAGCTGCTGCCGCCCCTTCATGTTGCCACCTTAGGCATTGGCCTTCCAATGCCTAGTGACAAATACAGCCTTAGCTATGGTTACTAAATGTGAACTTTTGGCCAAAGAGCAATGGAACTGTAATGCACATTAAATATTACTGTAAAAGAAAATCCATCCTCCTCACCTAAAGAAAATCTCAGTAATCTTCTATCAGTAGCAACTCGCTTCTTTATATTTCTAGTTTCTCTATGAGAGGATAGCATTGTGTGGAACCTCATTTTATTATATAAATTTATTTGAAAAAAAAAAGTCTTGATGAAATTTTCAAAATTAATTTTGTAACCATGGCATCTCGTGGAAATCCAGGCAACCTGGCGAAAAGACCACGGCTGATTTTGGGCAGTGGTGGTATTAGTAGGTGCATGGACTTGGGTTTGTCCACAACATGTTGATTTTACTAGCAAATCTAGCAGAAAGGAGTGAACAGGGGTTAACAAAAAAATTGAAATCAACTGCTGCCGCCCCTTTGTGGTTGCCACCCTAGTCACTGAACTGACAAATATGGCCCTGGCTCTGAATAATTCTTGACCTTTGGCCACACCGCAATGGAACTGTATTGCATATTAGATATTACTGTAAAATGAAATTTATTCAGGCAAGATGGAGAAGAGGCCAGGGCAATTTAGGTAAGTGGTGACAGGAGCAGGTTCATGGACTTGGGTTTATGGCTGCTACTCCATAAAACATTGACTCTACTAGCACATTTAGGATAAAGGAGTGAACAGGGGTTGAAAACAATAACATATATGTTAGCTGCTGCCACCCCATTTAGGTTGCCGCCCTTGGCACTGGATTTATAAATGCAGAGTGACAAATACAGCACCGGATCTGAAAATTAATTCTGCATCCTTAGCTACACAGCAACTAAACTGTAATGTATATTAGATATTACTGTAAATGGAAATCTATGGAGAAAATTTGAGGGCTGAATTAGATGAGTGGTGGCAGGAGCAGATACATGAACATGGGGTTTGTGGCTGTCCCTCTATAAAATATTAGCTTCACCAGCAAATCTAAGGAGTGAGTGAACAAACAGGGGTTGAAAATTAAAATAAATAAATAAATAAATATATATATATATAAATATTATTATATATTATATATTATATTTATATATATATATTATATTATATATATATATAATTTATATTATATATATATATATATATATATATATATATATAGACAGCCACAAACCCCATGTTCATGTACCTGCTCCTTTCCCCACTCACCTAATTCAGCCCTCACCTTTTCTCCATGGATTTCCTTTTACAAAAACATCTAATATGGATTACAGTTCTGTTGCTGTGTGGCCAAGGGTGCAGAATTAGTTTTCAGATCCAGGGCTGTATTTGTCACTCTGCATTTACAAATCCAGTGCCTAGGGCGGCAACCTAAATGGGGCGGCAGCAGCTAACACATGTTATTGTTTTCAACCCTTTTTAACTCCTTTATCCTAGATTTGCTAGTAAAGCTAATATTTTATAAAGGGACAGCCACAAACCTCATGTTCATGTACTACCTGCTCCTGCCAACACTCAACTTATTCAGCAAATGGTGCTGCTGCCGCCCTCGCCACTGACAAATACAGCCCTGACTCTGGAAACTAATTCTCGACCCTTGGCCACAAAGCAACAGAATTGTAATGCACATTAGATGTTACCAGAAAAGGAAATCAATGTAGTAAAGGCCAGGGCTGATTAAGGTGAGTGGTGGCAGGAACGGGTGCATGTACTTTGGTTTGTGGCTGCCCCGCTACAAAACATTGACTTTATCAGCAAATCCATCAAAAAGGAGTGAACAGCAGTTGAAATATGTGAAAAAAAATTGAGCTGCTGCCGCCCTATTCAAGTTGCCGCCCTGGGCACTGGATTTCCACATGCCTAGTGACAAATACAGCCTTGACTTTGGAAACTAATTCTGGACCCTTGGCCACTCAGCAATGCAACTGTAATGGCCATTAAATATTTCTGTAAAAGAAAATTCATCCTCCTCATTTGCAGAAAATCTCAGTAATGTTCTTTGAGTAGCAATTTTCATAATTCTATTTTCTCTTGGACAGGTTATAAATGAGTAGAATCTGATTTCATTACATGAATTTATTGGATAAAAAAACAAAAAACCTTAAAGCAATTTTCTGGCTAAACTTTGTAATGACGGCGCTTCATGAAAAGAGATAACATACAGTCCAATCAATGACACTGAATGATGGCGGTGTAGACACAGAAAGCCATCCCCATCCCTCACACCGGAGTGACTGCGGCTGTGTTTAACTTGAAATGCCTTTGATTGTATTCTGTCTGTGAATAGTCTCTGATTACAGATATTTGGAAGGGATCTCCAGGAGGCGCCTTATTGAATTGAAGATCTGTTTCTTTTTAGAATATCCACAGAGCATAGAATTTCCTTGCACAAATACACAGACGGCACACAAAAGAAAGGAGAAACCGAAGGGATTTAAATGCATCATTTTGTTCCAGCTCGAACAATACGCCAACGCTATCGCTTCAATATCTGGTGATTATTTTTTTTCCTTAAACTTTTTCAAACTCATCGACCTACTTTGTGCTCAACAACTGTGCTTTTTCAAACATTCGCTAGTTTTTGTGGACCTCGAAAGCTCCAAGTAAAGGTAGAGGCCCAAATACTTTGCCCAGGGAAATAAGGACAATTCCGTTGAAGGGGTTGTCAGCTCAACGCTCCCCCGAAAAAAATTGTCTTGCCTGAATCTTTATCCATCTCCCTGTGATACGCCAATCTGAGCTCATTTTCCTTTGCTGTATACATTTTGGCTTTGATTCTCTGCAGCCAATCATTTCCTAAGCTGTTACCCTTTTTTTTCCCCTGTACAACTTTGAACCCCAGGATCCTTTGCTGTTCTTCGTCTTCTCCCCCACACTTCCAACCTCAGTTTCGGTGCATGTATAATGACCCAGAGATGGCAGAGGAGAGGATGGAATAGCAATGGCTCTCACCCTATGTCTCCCCTGCAGTGGACAGAAAAACGACCTGAAAACGAATTACTAAAAACGTTCATGTAAACTGAGTTTTCTGTCCCCTCCTGTCAAAAGCAGCTGAAAACCCGGCCGTTTTTTGGAGCGTTTTTCGTTTTTTTTGGAGCGTTTTTTGAAGCGTCTTTGCTCTGCTTTTTAATGGATGCACAAATTAAGCCATTGGATATAAACTACACCCTACAGGCGGAGTTAACATGTTAAGTAGCCACTTCCTTTAGATCACTGTAGCCATTGTGAGCACATTGTCCTTTGTGTGCTGCTGCTGCGTGCTACTGCTTTATTAAATTTTGCACCAGATTCTTGCACCAAAATCCACAAAAACCCACATTATCTTTGCATACAGCAAGATAACTTTATTAGCGTCAAAATCTTTAAATAAAAGGATTTTAGCGCCAAAATTCCAAAAAACGCATTATTGCGCCAAATTACGTAAAAAAAAACTATTTTTAATGTCAGAAGCGAGATCACTTTATTAGTGCCAAAATTTTTAAAGATATGGATTTCAGCGCCGAAATCCATAAAAAAACGGATTCTGGCGCAGAAATACGTAAAAAACTTATTTTTTTGCGTCAAAAGCTAGATCGCTCTATTAGCGCCAAAATCTGTAAAGATACGGATTTTAGCACCAAAATCCGTTAAAAAAACGGATTCTGGCACCGAAATCCATAAAAAAACTTATTTTCTTTGTATCAGAAGCGAGATCACTTTATTAGTGCCAAAATATGTTCAGTAAAGGATTTTAGTGCCAAAATCTGTAAAAAAAAAAATGGATTCTGGCGCTAAAATCCATAAAAAAATGTATTTTTAGCGTCTGACACGAGGTAAGTTTATTAGCGCCAAAATTTGTTTAGTAAAAGATTTTAGTGCCAAAATCCGTAAAAAAACGGATTCTGGCGCCAAAATTCGTAAAAAAACGTATTTTTAGCGGCAGAAGCGAGATAACTTTATTAACGCCAAATTATGTTCAGTAAAGGATTTTAGTGCCAAAATCTGGAAAAAAACGGATTCTGGCGCTAAAATCCGTAAAAAAGCGTATTTCTAGCGTCCGACGCGAGATAACATAATTTGGCGCTAATAAAGTTAAGAAAAGGATTTTAGTGCCCAAATCCGTAACAAAACTTATTTTTATCGTCACAAGCGAGATAATTTTATTAGCGCCAAAATCTGTAAAAAAAACCCCGTATTTTTAGCGAAAAAAATATGAATTGCGCAAAAATCGTTAGCGACCAAAGCATGATCATTTTATTGCGAATGATACAGACAAGGACACATCAGACACTTGTATGCAAATTTGATAAGGATTAACCTTTGTTATCACCCATTATAGGTGTAACTTGGGTCTCCTGGGAGGGTTTTCATTGAAAAAGCGCACCAAAAAACACGCCAAAAAACGTCCGGCGCTTTCCATAGACTCCTGTAGTAAATTTTCTGCCCGGCTCTGGCGTTTTTTAGAGCATGTTGCAAAATACGACCAGTGAAAAAAACGAGCAGAAAAAAGCTCAGTGGAGACAGCAGGAGGTCTATGGGAGATGATTACAGTCGTTTTTCCAGCGTTTTTCTGTGCAGTGTAGAGATAGCCTTAAAGGGGCTGTATCGCTTCTTTAGTTTGGCTGATTCATACTGCTCTCAGCTTCTCAACTCTAGAAATGCAGGGGCGTTTCTTCCCCTCCCAGCTAGGTGACATCATCCACCCTTCCCTGTTCATGCTGGCTCCCGAGACCTCCCCCCCCCTCCCTTTCTGAGTCCACATGTCACTATGTCTCTCCCTATCAGTCTTATTTTGTTAGAGCTGTATACATACCACAGGCTGCATTCAATCTAGACTGAGCACTGATCTCTTCTCCTCATACAGCTGGAGATTTGTTACAGTTGAATCCAGCTTTCTATGAACGGAACAGATCTCCCTTCTATGCAGGAGAGTTAGGCACCGAGACACAACTGTGCTGTTTTCTGTTTGTAGAATTTGCTGCAGTGTGTTTCAGCTAGGTGTGGAGAGAGAAATTGCTACAGCCCTTAACTCTGAGTCAAAGGCAGGGATCGACACACAATAGTGCTGTTTCCTGATTGTAGAAGCCCTGCAGTGTTATTCTGTTTCTTCTGGCTGTGCAGAGTGAAAATGTACCAGTCCCTTACTTTGAGTGAAAGGCAGGAATGCAAACTCCATGAATACTGTGACCGGGGGCTGAACAGAATGTAAATGAGCTCTCAGCTAGTGAAATGCAATGAGGAGGGATCCGACCAGCACTGCATATCAGTGTAAACAGAAACAGAAGATAAGGGATCCTGTGATAACAAGGCAGCTTTGCTAATGACATCTAATTGCAAAGTTACTTGTTTTTACTGTCCCCTTATTCTGAAGAACATTTTATGAAATGATAACATCCCTTTAAATTCCCCAGGTTCCCCTGTTGCGACACTTTTTGGCATGAGAGCTACATAAAAGTCGTATCACACAAACTGGGATACACCGGCCCCCGGAAGAGTGGCACAGAAAAGTGTCGGTCTTGTCAGACAGACTCATTCTTTTTAGTGCAAATGATTTAGGAATATGTCAGATATGGTGCACACCACTATTCTTGTCTTAACCAACGGCAAAAAAACTGGCGCAGCAACTTTCATGCATCTGGTCCACTGTGATTAATTTTGTCTTAGGCTATGCTCACACGGCTTAAAATGGGCCATATTTTGGTCCGTAATTACGCGCCGAAGTGCGCAAATTACGGGCTGAAAACGGCCCATTCATTACGGTAATCCACAGTTCTCATAGAGAACTATGGATTACGTCTCCTCTCCCTGCTCAGCGAATACGCCGCAGGGGGAGATAAGTGACATGTAAATTACTAGCGGCGTATACGCACCGCTGGTAATGATAGTCTATGGCCGGCGAGGTGCCGGCCCCCCGCTCCCGCCCCCGCTCCCGCCCCCAGCCACACGGCGTAATTGAGGGGCGAGATTACACCCCGCAGTTAAGCCGTGTGAACATAGCCTTAGCCTCACCACTTTGAAAATGGCCTGATTAACAACGCATGAACTGCAACACATTTTGGGCATGAGAGCTACATAAATGTGTTATATCGTATGAATTGTTATAGACGTGTAAAGCAATGCAGGGACGTGGGGGTATGATGAGTGTAGTACACACACCTATAAGAAAACAGAGCTATATAAAGGAGTCACAGTGGGACCTATAATGTAACTGCAAACACCTATCAAAAAAGGTCAACCAAGTATGAGTAAAAAATAGAATAGCTTTATTAGACATTACCAAAATTCTATAAAAAAGAGTAAAAAGGTGACATTGAGCTACACAAGTACATAACCCCACCTCACTCCATTAGGATATCCTAAAATCCAGTATAGTAGTCGGTAACCCCAAAATGGTGAAGAAAGAAATATTGCTTATACCAATATTAAATACTACATAAACATATACCCGACCTTCAATAAGGAACATATACTGGAGTCCAAAGTTGGCAGATGGATGGATGAGGAAATGTGCCCCAACGCGCGTGTCGCAGTGCGCTTCGTCTGGGGGTGACTGAACATATGCAAGGCCTGATATTTAAATGCATAGGTCGTGCCAGAAGCCCGCATCCATACTCTCACATAAGCCAATAATATGGTCAACATTACCTTGAAACAGTTACTGACAATGTCTAACACCAATGGGAAAACACCAGGGATAGATTAAATTAAAGACGCCGGGATCATGGCCGGAAGTACGCAGCTCCGCGCGTGAGCTGATGTAACACGATACCCGGCGTCTAAAAGGAACTAATGCGCATGTGCAGACTTGCACAAAATGACCAAGAAGCCATAACCTAAGTTAAGATGGCGCCCGCTAGTGAATGTACAATCGCACACGCGCGAGAACTCGCGCATGCGCAAATGGACATCACGGGCTAAGGGACGTCCCGGAACCTGTATTAATAGATATTGAAGAATATTATACCTACCCAACATAATAAAGCCTCAAAATATATAATGTGTGATAAAATAATTAAAAGAATATACATGGTGTGAAGTAGAATGATTAAAAGAGTGATAAAGAAGTCACAATTGTGACAAAACATTAAGTGCAAGTGAAGAGTGCAATAAGTGAATCAAAGTGACATGTAGTGCTCAAAAGTGATATTTATTTTGTAATAACTAATATTAGGTGAATATAAATATATCATATTAAAAATGTAGGTTACTATATTATAATATGAACCCTATGTACATTACTGTAGAATGGGGCATTATTGTGGGCATAATTTAAAATATATGCAGGAAAAAATATATATTTTTACAGAGGTTATTGTAACAGATTATAGCATATTATAATATCATAAAACATTATTACAAACATATATAGATACATTGGGGGATGTACATATCTGTAGAAGATAATACAAATATGGTCCTAAAATAGTGTTCATAATTTTGAACTGGTGCAACAAAATCCATCCAATTTTGACCGTGGTGTAGGCTCAGAGTGAAGATCCAAAGGCAAATGGCACAGGAACTATGACTAGAGGCAAAGAATAAATATAAAAGAAGATTAAAAAAACATAAAACCAGACCTAAGCAGAGATGTATAAGTAAAGAGAAGAACCTATAGAAATGGAGCGAAATTGAGTTGTTCATTTAATCCCTTGGGGTGAACAGTATCTAGTGTGAAGATCCATCTTACCTCCCTTTGGGCCAAGATGTTCTTCCAATTTCCCCCTCTCGAGTTGAATAGAACACGGTCAAGGAGTAATAAATCTTACTGTCTCATTAGTTGATTTGTTTCTGGGTTTCCTAAATAGGTCGTCACATTTTGTACTTTTAGCTCTGATGTATGCATCTTCAATTACCTTTTTTGAATAACCTCTTTCCTTGAATCTTTGTTTTAATTCAACCGTTCTGGACTCAAAAAAGCTATCCAGGGAACAAATTCTTCTTATTCTTAGAAATTGGCCTACTGGGATGCTATTAATTAATCGTTTGGGATAAGCCGAGAATACATGCAATAGTGTGTTGGTTGCAGTCGGTTTTCTATATAAATCTGAGCGGACAAAACCATTCGTATCCACATTGCAGGAGAAATCCCGGAAATCCATTTGGTCCCTGCCTTCTTTGTATGTAAATTTCAAGTTATAGGAATTTTGATTGATTGTATGCATGAATGTTTTCAGCTCATCTGATGTTCCCTGCCAAATGAAAAGTATATTGTCAATATACCTTCCGCCAGTATTGGACCTTCTCTATGAGGGACACTGGTTCTACACAAAAAATTGGCGCTCCCAAAAGCCTAAAAAGATGTTCGCATATGAGGGCGCACAGGCCGCCCCCATTGCTGTCCCCTGTAATTGTAAATAATATGTCCCTCGAAATAGAAAAAAGTTGTGGGTCAGAACGAATTCGAGTAATTGGATGATAAACTTACAAAGTTCTTTATCAAGGTCTGACATAAATAAAAAGGCAATCACCACCATGATGCCATCCTTATGTCTTATAGATGTATAGAGAGACTCTACATCACAGGTCCCTAAGATCATATCGGGTTCCAATGGTATATTGTCCATTTTGCAGAGTGCATCGTTAGTGTCTTTCAAGTATGAGGGCAGTGTTTCCACGATTGGTTTCAAGAAATGGTCGATAAATTTACATGCTTGTTCACATAGGCTCCCCTGACTAGACACAATGGGACGGCCTGGGGGACAAGAAGAATTTTTATGTATTTTGGGGACCAAATACAAGCATGCAGTTCTTGGATATTCATGTATAAGGTACTTACCTTGTTTTTCAGACAGAATGTTTTCATTTACAGCCATATCTAGAATGGACTTAAGTTCTTCCAAATGTACTTCTCAGAAGGGTTAAAGGCCAGACGTTTGTAACATGCTGGTTCACGGAGTTGTCTTAGTGCTTCTTCTTCATACATCCTCTTTGGCCATATTACCACATTGCCTCTTATCTGATGGTTTAAATAGGACATCTTTCATTGCCCGGAGTTCATGAATGGCTTGCCTCTGCATATAATTCCAATTGCCGTTTGACTTAGTCCTATCTAATTCCCTGAATTCTTTAGATACCAATTTAACAAATAACTCAATGTTGGAATACATGCTTAAGGGAGGACATTTTTTGTATATCTGAACCAAAGATGTAGGAAACATACCTTTAGATACAATGGGTTCCTCATCCATTTCATGTTTTCAGGATATCCCACAGAATGCACTGACATAATTAAATCACCTGTGCAGCATAATGATATCACCTGTGCAATGCTAAGGAAAGCCAGAAAACATGACCTGTTGGTGGGCCTGAGGACTGGAGTTGGGGACCCCTGGTCTAGAGAATCCACAGTTTGTAATGTAATTATCTGAGTAAACATGCAGACGCTCAATGGCTCCCTGCTCAGCCCTTTTCCCCTCCTGCATCAGTTTGTGAACAAATGAAAGAACTCTGCCTGCTCGGAGCTTATCTTCTCTCCTGTTCACAATACAGTTATCCCCTGTGGATTAGCCAAACAACGTTTACTCAACTACAGAGACTGAGTATCAGGAATGTGCATTGGAGGTGGAGCGATGACATCACAAAGGAGGTGCTTTTTTTTTAAACACATAAACAAAACGTCCCCTTTTTTCAAGCCTCAAGTGGTGAGTATCAGCCTGTTAGGTAAGGAACGAACTTATTGGCAAAACCCCTTTATCTTTTCATGAAAATCACAGTAAAGAGACATATACATTTTCCCCATCCTTACAGACACTCCCCCTGAAGAGTGGCGCAGACTCAAGCAATTGATGCAAATGCAGCATAGCAGTTAGTAGGACATCTGACCGGTATATGGTGACAGGTCAGGAATAAGGAGCTTTTAATGATATAATGATGTCTATGGCTGCAGAATTTAATTGATGACTGATCTTTGCTGACGATGGAGTGGCTAATCAAGATCCATTACTGCCACCATGGAACATTTGCTTGTGACCTTTCCAAATATCGTACGAATAAATGGAGCTGTTAAAAAATAAATGCTCACTCCATGAAAGACAGAGCCGAACAGACGCTGCGTGAATTTCCGCTTTATTAGTCATAAGAAGCGGCTGGTTTTGTATGGTCTGTTTTTTTGCATGTTTGTCCCTTTGGGTTTCGCAGGGCGAGGAGCTCTAATGGTTTGTGGCTATCAGGTTTCTTACATCTATTTAGCCCCCCCTCTGTCACTTCCTGGTAAAGCTGTCTGTAATTAGCATATAAGCTCTGTGTATTCAGACTGCTGCTAATTAGATAAATCTCGTGCTGTCAGGACCAGGAAAGCTTCTGAGTTTAAGTAAACAGCAGTAATTACCTCTTTTGTCTCAAAGATCAGATAACAAACAAGCTCTCACTGTCGGGAGTTCTATGCGACCTGTTTGATGACGTCACTCCCTGCTATCAGATAGAACAAACAGCAGGGGAGAAGAAGTACACAGGTCGGTCACTTGGGGAACCAGAGAGAGCACAGAAGGTGATAAAATCACTTGTAGCTCCTTAAAGGAGTTTTACCAACATGTAATGTTGACGTGGGAATCCTCCAAATTGGGTATTTAATCACTTTTCTAAATATATGTGATTACAAAAAGTGAAGCCTCTGAGAGCTACAGCATTTCTCAATCCCTCTTAGTTACCTAAAAGCTTGCATTAGACACGACCAGAGGAACTGACAGGCCGCGCTTGCGTGAAACATTTCTTATGTGATGACAGGGAAAATGAATGAGCTTCAAGGGGCTGGGGAGAAAGTGCAGTGTATGAGTCTGTCTGCTGTATAGAAAATCCACTGGTTGTAATGTTATTATTTCAGTTAAGTTTTGAGACGCTCCCTTATTCCTCACTCTCTGCTCACCCCCTTCCTACCTCCCCTGCAGTCTTCATGACTCAGCATGATTTGTTTATATTCTACTTTTTGCTGATAAGAGGTAACTCACGTCCTGGCAAAACCCCTTTAACAAAAAAAATGAACAACTCAATATATTTGGAAAATGTCTTCATTTAGTGTTCCCTACATTTTGAAAGCTAATCTTTGTAGCTAAACAACCCCTTTAAGGTAATTCTCATCTTGCACCCAAAGTTATGGTTTTTGGGCAACTTTGGGAGAAGCAAGTACAATGTTGGCCTTGCCTCCCCATCCTGTTGGGGTAAAGAAGCCCATGTGCTGTAGCTATTTTGTCTCACTCTCCACACCACACACACGGGCTGAGCTCGGTCAAGTGTGCAAGCGCTTTAAAGGGTTTGTCCGGCAGAAAAAAATACTCTGAAATAGGACCAGGTTGAGTTAAAAAAAAGTTATACTTACCTTCCTGTTCACCCTTTTCTGGGATGTGCTCCTCTTCACTTCCAGGTCCCCATCCTAACACAACTTATAGGCTCTTACTCCATTCACTTACAATGAAGAACAACACTGAGGATAAGAACCTGGAAGTGAAGAGGAGTGGATTATGGGGAAGCTGCAGCAGCAGGGGACCAGTAATTAAATTTCAATGGGCTTTCTCACCATGTCGTTTAACAGTCACAGGCAGCTTCAGACTCTCACTTCCTGGTCAGGCAGTGGGTGGTTCTGTAGCAGTGATTAGCATATTTAGCTCCTCCATAATTACATGAGCATTACAATGACATAAGTGCAGGATATTAAATCTGTACGTAAACACTACAGACCTCCGAGGAGGGAAAACAAGTGCTTATCAAAGGTAAACAATTAAAAAATCTAACCTTTTTAGAGATAAATACGCTGCTGTTTCCAGCGATGATGACATCACTCCCTGCTTGCTGTCTAATTAGGAAGGGAGATATGGACGGCAACCTCGAGCCACTTGTGTGCATTCAGAGCAGATAAAATCTATCTTATCTCCAGACCAGAGCAATGTCAAAAGAACAATGTATTTAGTAAAAGTCTTCATTTACAGTTCCCAACATGTTGAAGCTAATCTTTGTTTTATGGTTGCCCTCAAAGTGCATTGGAGGTTGGCTAAGAATCCTGGTTATAGCTCCCAGAGTTGTACCAGGGTCTGTGAGTTGCTTAAAGGGGTTGTCTCGCTACAGCATTTGGCAAGCTTTTCTTTTGGTTGTCAAGCAGAGCTCGTGAAATGGAGGAGCGTTTTTCTCCTCCTTGCAGGGAGTATCTGCACTCTCTGCAGACATGCCCCCACACTGTGTGCACACTCCTGATGATTCATTATGTGTGAGCTTTGGGAAGGGAGACGTTCTTAGCTGTCTGAGACTAAGGCTATGTGCTGGGTGATTTTTTCTCTCTCTCTCACATTGTGATATATCCTGCAGATTATTACACCTCAAACTTCTACAGATCTTCAGAACATTGCTCCTCTACCTCTTGACACACATAGTGATATATCCTACTGACCTCTCTACAGATTTGCAGAACATTGCTCTTCTAGCTCCTGATAGATACATAGTGATATATTCTGCAGATTACATCTCTGACCTATGCAGAACATCGCTCCTCTATCTCCTGACAGTTACATAGTGCTGTATTCCGATTATCACACCGCTGACCTCTCTACAGATCTGCAGAACATTGCTCTTCTAGCTCCTGATAAATACATAGTGATATATTCGTCAGATTACATCTCTGACCTTTGCAGAACATCGCTCCCTTTTCTCCTTGACAGTTAACATAGTGTGTATTCGATTATCACACGCTGACCTCTCTACAGATCTGCAGAACATTGTTTTCTAGCTCCTGATAAATACATAGGAGATATATTCAGCAGATTACATCTCTGACCCTGTGAAGAACATGCGCCCCTATTTTCTCCTGACAGTTTTCATAGTGCTGTACCCGAATTATCACACCGCTGACCTCTCTACAGATTTATAAGTGTTTTACATGGGAGTGCACA
Source organism: Phyllomedusa bahiana (assembly GCA_025379985.1). Classification (NCBI taxonomy): domain Eukaryota; kingdom Metazoa; phylum Chordata; class Amphibia; order Anura; family Hylidae; genus Phyllomedusa; species Phyllomedusa bahiana. Next base: position 10,292 of record JAODAL010019350.1, on the reverse strand, counting down.
GAACAGTGAAATGGCTGTGCTACACAACTATACGCTTTATCTGTTTGTAGTGTTTTACATGTGATCTTCACATTTCCTCTCTTGCAGTACAGTACAGCCCAATTGTGTTTTACATGGGTCTACACAGCCCAGTTGTGTTTTACATGGACTGTGCAGCCCAGTTGTGTTTTACATGGACTGTGCAGCCCAGTTGTGTTTTACAGGGACTGTGCAGCCCAGCTGTGTTTTACAGGGACTGTGCAGCCCAGTTGCGTTTTACATGGACTGTGCAGCCCAGTTGTGTTTTACATGGGATTGCACAGCCCAGTTGTGTTTTACATGGGACTGCACAGCCCAATAGTGTTTTACATGGGAGTGCTCAGCCCAGTTGTGTTTTTGTGACACTGAAGCCCCTGCCAAGCGTTGGCTCTTTCCTCCATGGAAGGTGGTAGTTCTGCATCCACACCATGTCCATTCCTGCTTGTTGTGTCAAAGCTCTCAAGAGCCATATAAATTGCAACATAGAGCTGGATTCAGCCCGGATAACCTGAGTTTGATGCATGAAGAGTCCTCTGCAGGGCATTTTTACAAAACCTTTTTTTTTTGCTGATTTTCACTATAACTGGGGCTGATATATTAGCTCAAGTGACAGAGGAAATACATCCTGAGCCCCAATGGTCACATGATTTTAGGGGAAGGCCCTCTGCTCAGTTGTATGAGCGCTGTATTTACAACAATTGAGAGGGCAGGGACGATAATAAACTGTCCCTGCCTTCTCCCTGGCAACCAGGCTAAAGCTGATGGCTGTACTAACTGTGCAGCTACGAACTCTATACAGCTGTTTTATGTTAAAGGGAACCTGTCACATAGGTTATGCCCCCCTTGCTGAGGTCAGAACAAGCTAGTGACAGACCTGCTGTTTCCAGCGCTGTGTCCCTTATTCTGTAAGATGCTGTAGCTTTAGAGTATTTACCCCTCAAATCTTATTCATGAGCAGGTGTTAGCCCCGCCCAACAAAGGTTAACCCCACCCACTGACAGTTATTCACATGTTTCTACCTATTCAAAGTAATAGGTTTGTCAGTTGAGGTGGGCGGGGCTAGCCTCCGATTGGCCGGGTTTGAAAAAAAACTGACTCTTCAAATGACTCTTCTGGCTGAAAACTGCAGATTTGAGCATTAAATACACGAAAACTACAGCATCTTACAGAATAAGGGACACAGTGCTGGAAGCAGCAGGTCTGACACTAGCTTGTGCTGTCTTCAGCCAGGGGGGCAAAAACTATGTGACAGGTTTTCTTTAAATGCCAACCATTTGGACTTGGGCGATCAATGGGCGATCGTCATCAGTACGAGCCCACGGCACACCACCACCTCTTAAAGTAAGTGGCGCCCCATGCCCTGCCCCCTCCGACCGCCTCCAGGAACAGGCCTGCCTGCACTGCTCTTTACATGGGCCAGGATGAGCGGCTCCTTTGGGCACCAGGTGAGGACCCACTTTCTTATTTTCTGGTCCATTGTGTATAAAGTCCATGACCCAAAAGAAGCTCCAGTCCTCATTATAGAAAGTAATTTCCAGCTTCCAGCAGCTCTCTCTGATGTTATATGTAAGGACACACTTTATCTGAATTAGCATCTGCTTAGTTTTCTTTCATCTTTGTTTTACATTATGTTGGTAACATTTTGGGGCTTTGGAATCAATTACCAGCATTCCATAACATTATGGTCTCAACATACAATGGTACATAACATAACATACAGTGTTTGTCCCGGAACCAATCGCTGTTGTATGTTGAGGGAGCGCTGTACTAGTTTCTTCTGTCCTGGGTGGCAAAACACAGTCTGTTTCCTTAGGGGCTCGCAGTGTATGCCCCTGGTTGCTTGCATCCAGTTGTAATGTTTTCACCAAACCCGTCGGACCCTTAATTCCATACCGGCCCCGTGTGTACGGGTAATTAAATCTGCATTATTCAGAATGATGTGCATTCCACAGGGGAAAGAAACAGACACATTTCTGTAACAACTTGTATCAGTTTATATCAGTACAATACTTTTCTGCTCAGAGAAGTCACCATGGGGACAAGAGAGAAATACACATCTATGAGCCTGAAATGCGCGAGCGGCATGGTTTGTGTTCCTATGTCTCTTATTTTGTAATTCTTTGTGTGACAAATAATGAAAGCTTATTATCATTCTTTACTTGGTCCCGAGTGACGGAGGAAGCGTCCTGACAAAGATACCGCAATGTCTTAAAAATAGTAGAAAATAGTTTAATATTTAAAGGGGAACTCTTCTATTAAACAACATGGTCTCACACGACAGATACAGAAACAGCCTGCTTTATTAAAGGCTTTTAATCCCCATAGAAAATTCGGGACTACCTGTTATTATAACTCTGTGTTGTACAGTTCCTCTGTTACTCCTCCTGGAAATGTATTAAAAATTTGACAGGTAACAGTTGTTATCATTACACTTGTTAGGGGGATGTGTCCAATCAGTGCTGATAATGATAGACTGCTGTTATATATTATATTTTCTGATATAATATTATACATGAGTCCTTTTAAAGGGTCAATATATGATAGTCATATTTTAGCAAACACCTGTGCCTATTTTAGTCATGGGTGTTGAAGCTGGTTGGAACAGGTTTTACTCTCACTTTGTCAGGCAGAGATCACCATCTGGTAAGATTCCTTCCGTGGAAGGTACCAACTGTGCAAGGGGAGTTGAGGACATAGATGCTTGTATAGGGTTAATCTGAGTCTCTTACTACATACACTGCAGCAGGCACAGCACACTGGGGGCATACTGTATGCAGTGTCGGACTGGGGGGTCTGGGGCCCACAGGGGAGTTGATCCTGGGGGGCCCACCCTACTGTATGTAAAAATATTACCGGCCTCTCGGACATAAATGCGCCCATTTTACCACATAATACAGTGTGTAAAACAGAACTGTATTGTGTAGTACAATATCAAGTTGGTCACACATTTGTCAGTCTAACATATCATCGACACAGGGCTAAGTAGCTCCATCCATATGCCCTCCACCCACAACATATCCCTCATGTTCCCTTGGTCACGCAACTCGCACCTTCTAAAATAAACACCAGCAAGAAAGTAAAAGTGTAAACTCCTATCACAGGGTCAGCGACACAGGCCTTACCTGCCACTCTTATAACCAAACAGGGACCACATAGTGACAGCTAGCCACACATTAAGTCACATGTCAAACACTAGGTATAACCTACAACACGCCATAGAGCACTAGAGGCAGCACCAGCCAGGTATAACCTACAACACGCCATAGAGACCACATAGAGGTCACGACACCAGCTCAGGTATAACCTACAACACCGACCAATAGAGACCACATAGAGGTCCGACACCAGCTCAGTAACTCACATGCCATAAGAGCACTATTACACGCTCAGTATACAAAACACTGCATATAGAGACCACATAAGGTCAGAACCAGCTCAGTATAACCTACAACACCACCTAGAACCACATAAGGTCAGAACAGCTCAGTAACCTACAACACCTCCATATAGAGACCATAGAGGTCAGACACCAGCTCAGGTAAACCTACAACATCCATATAGTACCACTAGAGTCAGACACATTGCTATAACCTACAACACCTCCATTATAGAGATACTAGTGATCAGACACAACTCAGTATTACTACACCGCCATATTGAGACCACATAGAGGTCAGACACCAGCTCAGTAACTATAACACCGCATATAGAGACACATAGGTCAAACCGCTCGGTATACCTACAACACTGCCATATAGAGACACATAGAGTCAGCACGGCTCAGGTCAACTCAATTACAGTGATACAGAAATTGATCCATATGAAGTAAATAACCCTGAATAGGGATCACCGGAGACGTCCTATCTGATAAGTCGTTCGTTCTTCATGAGTGTTCTTATTCCTTTTCTCGCACCGTTCCACACCGCCATGTGACTGTCCCAGCCACACTCATCCCTGCAGAAATACACACAATATCTAGATCCTCATTTCAGCATCCTTTACCTTCCCACCTCTGTACAAACTTCCCAGGGGTGGGAGAGCGGGTACAAGCCATAATTTAGAGGCCTAGTATCCTAAGGGGTTGGTGGGTGGGGAGAGATCTGGCCCTCTGGAGATAATGCTACAACTATGGGCTGCTGCCCTCGCAATTATATTACCAGGTAGGTAGGCAAATGGGCAAGGCCCCAGGTAACTAGATAGGCCCTATTTAGGTAGGTAGATCCCCCCGCTGGATAAGGTTGTAGGCCATCCCCAGGTAGGCTGGTGGGTACCTAGCCACGGGTGGGTAGGTAAATAGCCCTCAGGTAGATAAGCAAGCCCCAATTAGGAAAGTAGATCGTCTACAGTTAGGTTGGTGGACCCCAGTTAGGTAGGCTTTAGGTAGGTGGTTTCCCCCAGTTAGGTAAGCTTTAGGTAGTTAGGGTCCCCTTTATATAGGCTTCAAGCAGTTAGGGACCCCCTTTATGTAGTATACAGGCAGTTAGGGCTTCCCTTGAAGTAGTATACAGGCAGTTAGGGCCTCCTTTAGGTAGTATACAGGCAGTTAAGGCCTCCTTTAGATAGTATACAGGCAGTTAGGGGTCTCCTTTAGGTAGTATACAGGCAGTTAAGGCCTCCTTTAGGTAGTATACAGGCAGTTAGGGGTCTCTTTTAGGGAGTATACAGGCAGTTAAGGGTCTCTTTTAGGTAGTATACAGGTAGTTAGGGGCCTATTTAGCTAGTGTGAGTAAGTCAGTGTCTCGGGGGGGGGGGGGGGGGCAGCCCCCCTTAGCTAGTGTGGGGGAAGTATGGGCCCCCTTTAGCTAGTGTGTAGTTAGTCAGGGCCCCTTTAGCAAGTGTGTAGGTAGTCAGGGCCCCCTTTAGTATTTAGGTAGGCAGGGCCCCCTTTAGCTAGTCAGGGCCCCCTTTAGGTAGTCAGGGCTCCCTTAGTTAGTCAGGGACCCCTTATGTAGCCAGGGCCCCCTTCAGTAGTCAGGGCCCACTTTAGTAGTCAGGGCCCCCCTTTAGTAGCCAGGGCCCCTCTTTACTAGCCAGGCCCCCCCCTTAGTAGTCAGGGCCCCCTTTTAGTAGCCAGGGCCCCCTTTAGTAGCCAAGGCCCCCTTTAGTAGCCAGGGCCCCCCTTTAGTAGCCAGGGCCCCCATTAGTAGCCAACGCCCCCATTAATAGTCACGGCCCCCCTCAGTAGCACAGGGCCCCTTAGTAGCCAGGGCCCCCCTTAGTAGCCAGGGCCCCCCTTAGTAGTCAGGGCCCCCATTAGTAGCCAGGGCCCGCTTAGATAGTTTAAAAAAAACAAAAAAAACAAACAACCACTTACCAGGCTCCGGCTCCCGCTCCTGCCGCTCCCGGCCGCTCCAAGCTGCTGCCGGCTCCTGCCACCCTGCATAGGCGGCACGGTGAAGTGATGTCACCGCGCCGCCTACATCACTAGTAGGGGCCAGCGCCCGGCAGGCTGAAGGCCTAGCGTCTTCAGCCTGCCAGGGAGATTAGCGAAGCGGAGCGCAGCGCTAGTGGCGCTGTGCTCCGCTGACACGCGCAGCCCCGGGAGTCGGGGACATTAGGCCCCGGCTACCGTGCTCGGTCTCTGAGCGCTTGGGATGTAGGGCCCGAGCGCTCAGTGACCGGATGCGCGGCCGGGCCCCGGGGAGCGACGGCACTGCCTCCGGGGCCCCCAGCAGCTCGGATTCACCGATCCCCCAGCGGCCCAGTCCGAGCCTGACTGTATGTCTGACAGGGTTTACCTGTTGCTTCCAGCCTCCTCCTCCATAGCACATAGACATCCATATTTTGGTGGAATTTCTATATATGGACTACCGTAAATATTAGGCACACCTTCCCCTTATGGTATATGATAGATAAGGGAAAGATGGTTGGAGGATAAGGCTGAAAGATGGGGGATCTTGTGGAACAAATATGTTGCATGCAGGAAGGTTGACTGAACTAAAGGATGAGGATGACAGATTCCCCCCTCACATATCCAAACTTTTGCCGAAGTCCAATTCACAAGTTAACCCCTTAAGCCGAACGCCTGAAAAGTAGTTAATGACCAGAACATTTTTTTAGTTTTTGCCTCCTTGCGTTTCAACAGTTGTAACTTTTTTATTTTTTCAATGACGCAGTTGTAAGAGGTCTCGTTTTATTCGGGACGAGTTGTACTTTATGGGGGAATAGTTTAAGTTCACTTATAAATAATTGCAGTATTTTTTTTTATTTTCTAAAAAGATTTGTATTTTTTTATTTTTATTTTTTACACCATTCACATTTCACACTTAACTTGTGTGATTAATTCTACAGGTTATTACGGTCGTGTGGATACCTAATATGTGTAGGTTTTTTGTGTGTGTAATTTATGCACGATTATTTTTTACTAAATACTTATTTTTATTTTATTATTTATTTTTTTATTCTTTTGTCTTACACTTTTTCTGTTTTTTTTTTTACTTTTTTTGACTCCCATGAAGGGAGAACTGTTTTACATTTTTTTTTAATTTTTTTTTTTTTAACACTTAGTAATGTATTAGCATATTCATATATGCTAATACATTATAATCTGTGTCAGTCTGACACAGGCAGTGATCAGGACAGCACACAATGTGTCCTGGTCACTGGCTTGATACACAGACAGCCCTGGGGCCACGCTAGGTCCCCAGGGCTGACTGTGCAGCCGTTCCCCGAGCTCTATCTGGTGACCTGGTGTTCCGATCACCCGACAGAGCAGGGGGAACCCTTTGATTGTGCTGCGCTAACACACCGCCGCAATCAAAGGGTTAAAGCACCGGTTTGCGGAGGTTTCCCCCGCTACCCGGTGCTCACAGGGGATGCTCTGGGATCAGGGCTGTGTAGTACAGCCCTGATCTCAGTGCAACTGCGGCGCCCGGGCACCACAAACTCCGGTGTCTGCAGCAACGTCTAAAGACGTCGCTGCAGACGAACGACCCGCACCAGTCGATGTCTTAAGTCGGCGGGCGGTCGTTAAGGAGTTAAAGGGTTAATATATGATTTAGCAAACACCTGTGCCTATTTTAGTGATGGGTGTTGAAGCTGGTTGTAACCAGAGATCTCCATCTGGTGAAATTCCTTCTGTGGAAGGTACCAACTGTGGAAGGGGAGTTGAGGACATAGATGCTTGTATACGGTTAATCTGAGTCTCTCACTACATACACTGCAGCAGGCTCAACACACTGGGGACATACTGTATGTCTGACAGGGTTTACCTGTTGCTTCCAGCCTCCTCCTCCATAGCACATAGGCATCCATATTTTGGTGGAATTTCTATATATGTGCTAAATATTAGGCACACCTTCCCCTTATGGTATATGATAGACAAGGGAAAGATGGTTGGAGGATAAGGTTGAAAGATGGGGGATCATGTAGAACGAAATGTGTTGCATGCAGGAAGGTTGACTGAACTAAAGGATGAGGATGACAGATCCCACCCCCACATATCCAAACTTTTGCCGAAGTCCAATTCACAAGTTAACTAATGTAAGCTACATTTCCTATGTTTTCTTGTAATTTTACAACTTTCATGATGATTGCAATCAATCTACGTTTTATGTGTATGAAGTTATTGTAAATCCTCCTGTTTATAGTCTGATCATTCAACAACCAAAAAGAAATAAAAAAAAATATATTATTTTTTACAACTGTGCAGAGAAAAAAAATTCTTTAAGGTGTCAGCACGTCAAAAGGATCCCATAAAATGTATTGAGGCAAGTACATTTTACAAAGTTGCTATATGTTTGGCCAATAAAATAGACTTTATCAAGCAGCATGTGTAAAGACACACCCTATTGGGAACTGTCTAGCCGCGTGCTGTGATCATTGATCCAGACCAGGGACGAACTGGTGTCGCTGCTCTCTTCCCAGGCCCTGCCGGCATCTACTCACCTCATCATGCTCCTGCTCTGCTCCCCACTGCTACTGGCATCTGGCGCATGCACACCCCCTAACTAGGACACGTGCATGCTGGGTCTTTAAGATTTAAAGAGCCAGTGCATAATTTGTGCTCCAATGGCTGCCCACCATCTGGGACTTAAAAAGTACTTAAAGGGGTTTTGCCATGATGTAATGTTGACGTGGGATCCTCCAAAATGGGTATTTAATCACTTTTCTAAATATATGTCATCAAATAAAGTGAAGCCTCTGAGAGCTACAGCTTTCTTTATATGCCCTTAGTTTCCTAATAGTTTACATTAGACACGACCAGGACACTGACAAGAGCTGATCTGGCCGCGCTTGCGTGTTTGCACTTCTTATCTGATGACAGGGAACATGAAGGAGCTTGCAAGGGGCTGGGGAGAAAGATCCTCTGTCTTTTGTATAGAGAATCCACTGGTTCTAATGTAATTATTTGAGTAAATATTGCAGACACTCCCTTCTTCCTCGCTCTCTGCTCATCCCCCACTCCCTCTCCCCCCTGCAGCCATTCATGACGCTGCATGCTTTGTTTATCTTCTCTCCTGATCAGATAAGAGGTAAGGAACTCACTTCTTGGCAAAATCCCTTTAACACCAACACACAAAAATTTAGTAAATGAAATAATAAGACTTTACTAAATATATGTCATTAGAAAATCAGATGGTTTACCTCAGTTTTACAGGGGAACAGGTTTTACTCTCACTTTGTCAGTCAGACCATTCTCCAGGTCTCTCGGATACTATCGGACACACTGGAGATGAGCCGCTGACCCCCTGACACCTGCATTGCTGGAGATGAGCCGCTGACCCCCCCTGACACCTGCATTTCCCATACAGAGGAGTCCATGGGGTTTACCACAGTGAACACAGTGTTAAGCAACAAGGGAAATCTATTTTTGGAGGCCGACATCCCTCCTCTGCGGCTATCCTCAGGATACACTATCAGTAAGAGCACGCTGCAGCCATTAGTAACTATGGATGTTGAAAGCAGCCTTCTTAGTGCTTGAGAAGTATTCCCAGAAGGGCACAGCTGCTCTCCGGGTTTTAGCCAATATATTTTACATGGATTTTTCCTTGAATTTAACAGAAGCTGCTGGTTACTATTAGCCCTGGATGGATTGGAGGCCCTTGTTACATACTTGCTAAATGTTGCTCTACTGACACCATATGTGACAATCTAGGGGGCAATTTGCTCTCAGGATCACCATCTCTTTGGTTATACAGTTTCTGGCACTACAGCTACAGCATTGGTTTAGCACCATAATCTCAACTGGAGAACAGGTACATGGCCTAAACATAACTTTTAACCTCTTCCTGACACCTGGTCATAATAATATGGCTCTTTGTTTCTCCCCACCTTCCCAGTCATTTTTTTCCCTCGTCTTCATAGCTATATTAAGGCTTGTTTTTATGCGAGGGGACAAGATATACTTTTTAACCCCTTAAGCCGAACGCCTGATAAGTAGTTAAAGGGGTTTTGCCAAGAAGTGAGTTTCTTACCTCTTAATCTGCTCAGAAGAGAAAATAAACAAGCATGCTGCCTCACAGGGGAAAGAGATGGGGGCTGAGAACACAGCCATTAACCAGGGAGCGTTGTGCAATGTTTACTCAAATAATCACATTACAACTAGCAGATTCTCTATACAAAAAACAAGATCTTTCTCCACAGTCCCTTGCCAGCTCCTTCAAATTCCCGGTCATCAGATAAGAAGTGCAAACACGCAAGCGCGGCCAGATCAGCTCCTGTCAGTATCCTGGTCGTGTCTAATGCAAACTTTTAAGTAACTAAGGGCATGTAAAGAAAGCTGTAGCTCTCACAGGCTTCACTTTTTGTAATCACATATATTTAGAAAAGTGATTAAATACCCATTTTGGAGGATCCCACGTCAACATTACATCGTGGCAAAACCCCTTTAATGACCAGAACATTTTTTTAGTTTGTTCCTCCTTGCGTTTAAGCAGATGTAACTTTTTTATTTTTTCAATGACGCAGTTGTATGAGGCCTCGTTTTACTAGAGACAAGTTGTACTTTATGGGGGAATAGTTTAAGTTCAATTATAAATAATTGCAGATTTTTTTTTATTTGTTTTTGTTTTGTTTTTTAATTTTTACACCATTCACATTTCACACTTCATAGCTTGTTAGATTAATTCTACAGGTTATTACGGTCATGTGGATACCTAATATGTGTAGTTTTTTTTGGTGTGTGTAATGTATGCACAATTATTTTTTAAAAAAAAATATTTATTTTTATTTATTTCTTTATTCATTTTTTTACAATTTTTCATTTTTTGTATTTTAAATCCCCTGAAGGGAGAACTGTTTTACATTATTTTTTACACTTAGTATGAAATTTG